>JAZGUH010000317.1:600000-898876 GCA_037893225.1 Hippasteria phrygiana
TTTGATGAGGGGAGGGGTTGGACTTTAATGACATTGGTGCAATTTTAATGCTGCATTCTGAGCGCCTCAATGACTTAATTAAGAGGCATAAAGGCAGTGTATGCAAGTTTTTTACGCTTTCAAGTATTACTTCATAAAAATGGCCCCTGTCCCCCCCCCCCCCCCCCCGATCCGCCCTTGTCGGGGGAGCATCCGCCCTTCAGGGGTTTTCGAAACGCTGGCTTCGTCTTGGCTTCGTCTCCGACTTCGGAATAACTGAGAAGCAAACCAAATGGAAATATTTTAATTTTTGCTTTCATAATCAACCGAATGAATGTTCCTGAAGCAGAACATGCACCAAAATTTATAATATTTATATTTGGTTTGCTTCTCAGTTATTCAGAATTCGGAGACGAAGCCGAAGCCAGCGTTTCGAAAAAACCCATAGTCTCTGTCATCGATTTTTGCGGCAGAGGGCGCAACTTTTATGGAACAGAAACGTGTGACATTAAGAGCAAGTTCGGTTGGGCAACTAGAGTGACTAGACTTAACCATAGTCGATCTAGATGTCACCCGAACGCTGCGCGGTTTGACTAGCTAGTCCAACTGGATCAACCTAGCTCCGGACCATGGTTTCTCTAGTCACTCGCGAGTTACGTCACGGTTTCAAGATGGAGGATCGGTAAACTGGGCAAGTTTACGATAATTTGTTGGTTTTGTCTAATGATAATGACTCTTTGCAATAAGATAATGAATTATTTATTGCACCAAAGTTAAGTAGAGAAAATAATATAAATAAATAATAGAAAATAGAAATGACAAGCAAACATTTGCTTCGTTAACAACTAGCAGACGACATTCTTTACAGTTTGTTGTTGCTACACAAACTAGATTTGACGTAGTAGTCGATCGACTAGATGCGTTCGAGTGAAGGACAGACCACGCATGCGTTTTTTAAATAGCAAATTGACAAAAAGGACTAGGTCAGCAGCACCCGAACTTGCTCTTAGCGTGTGTAGCAACGAGCAGCGAGTGGCAGGATCGAGGAAGCAGGGAAGTCGTCGAAATGTCCAGGTAATTTTCCTCGAATTTGGCACCAGCAGCTGAAATAGGAATATGTGGTAGTGGGTTTACAATAACAGGTATATGTTTCGTGATCTGGGTTATCAATGAAATTGCTGGTCGTCGAAAATGAACTGAAAACAAATAGGCGATTCTCTTGGTCGGAGCATGGTCGGAGCTAGTCCGAGTAACTTGGACCCTTCATATCGCCTTTTTTAACATTTGGACATGATCTGGCGATAGTAGGGTCCAAGTCGATTGCACAATAGAGAATGGTCAAACACAAAATCCCCCCAAAAAACATCAGAATTCAACCTTACAACGGCCACCAAAATACTAGATACGCCACCACCTGACCAAGTGGAGTTCCGTGATCAGATAAATGTACCAAGGTTTACTTAACATCCAAATAAAAAGTGAAATTTTACCGTTTATTTCCCAGAGACCCCGCAGAACATGTCTTTTCGCCGTTTTGAAGTTCAAAAAGTGACTCCTCCATCTTGCATGACGTACGTCACCCTGATGCGCAGCGCCCGCATGCACCTAGTCTAGGTTCCAAGACGTTCTTAGCGGTGCGACGTATAGCGCGCACGGCCGGCCGACAGCGCCCTCTCGCCAGTTTGTGTTTGTGTAGCTAGAGGGTGCTGCCATGCCGTGCGCGCTGTACGTCGCACCGCGCTAAGGACGTCTTGGAACCAAGACTAGCATGCACCGCGCGACAACCTGTTTATGCCGGCGACTGTTTCGTGAAGAATTTCCTACCTCATGACGCGCGTGAAACCTCGAATCAATATACTACACATGCTACATGTATAACTCTATGATCTACACACGAACACGTACAGCGACCGTTTTACCACTCGCGAAGCAGTCGCCGGCAGGTTGTCGGGCGGTGCATGCGGGCGCTGCGCATCAGGGTGACGTACGTCATGCAAGATGGAGGAGTCACTTTTTGAACTTCAAAACGGCGAAAAGACATGTTCTGCGGGGGTCTCTGGGAAATAAACGGTAAAATTTCACTTTTTATTTGGATGTTAAGTAAACCTTGGTACATTTATCTGATCACGGAACTCCACTTGGTCAGGTGGTGGCGTATCTAGTATTTTGGTGGCCGTTGTAAGGTTGAATTCTGATGTTTTTTGGGGGGATTTTGTGTTTGACCATTCTCTATTGTGCAATCGACTTGGACCCTACTATCGCCAGATCATGTCCAAATGTTAAAAAAGGCGATATGAAGGGTCCAAGTTACTCGGACTAGGTCGGAGCATAGACCATATCGCAAATACCGCCGCGCGCCTGGTCGAGACGTCACAATGGTCACAAGGGATTGTGGGAAGGAAATGGGAGCGATTTTGGTGCGCGTTTCTTCCCCACGTCCCTAGTAACCATTGTGACGTCTCATCGATCTAGGCGGTATTTGCGATAAGGTATATGGAGGTATTACCTCCATGGTCGGAGGCTGTTCCACCATTCACCGGCGTCGGGCAAAGGGTGGCGATTGTGTAGTGTAGGGCCCTGTTCCCTATATGGGAAAAAAATCCACTTTTAGGTTATTGGAATTGCCAAACTAGTTAGCGACATGACAAACCAACATGTATGCCGTAGATAAAGGGCAGGGTTTTAGTTTTGAGGGAAATTTTGGGGTAAAGCGGCGATGACGACAAAATGCAACGCGAAAATAAAGATGGCGATCACCGCGACTCACAGTAAACACGCAAAACCGCATTCATTCGCATAGTAACTGCCGTAAAGCGTGTAAGAAAATTGCATTTTCTACCGAAATAAACTGTTCAAAATTACAAAAAACGATGTCAGTAGAATTAAGACAAGTCTGCTTTAGGTTGAAAAAGTCATTTTGGAATGAGAAAAAATACCCTTGAATCTAATTTCATCAAAACTAAAGAGGGGCCCTACACTACACAATCGCCTAAAGGGTAGCCCTCCATTCAATTTGTACAGGGAATTACGTGTTTTGTCAATTTTTTTAACAGTAATAACAAAATTAACACAATTCTTTTGGGTATAACGTGGCGTGGGAGATATTTTTACTGCATAAAACAGTGAAATTTGGAAATATTTAATTAGCTGTGAGGACAATAATTAAGTTTTTTCGTCATTGACCACAACACTATTCATTCCCTTTGAGTCCAGAGGGTGCGATCGGTAACAGCCACCACCGACCAATCAGAGACAAAAAACAAGACCCAGTGACGTCGTGCCGACCGCGAGAATTGTGTAGTGTAGGGCCCCTCTTTAGTTTTGATTAAAATAGGGTCACAGGTATTTTTTTCTCAATCCAAAATGACTTTTTAACCTAAAGCAGACTTATCTTAATTCTTTTGACATCTTTTTTTGTAATTTTGAACAGTTTATTGCAGTAGAAAATGAAATTTTCTTACGCGCTTTACAGCAGTTGCCATGCGAATCAACGCAGTTTTGCGTTTTTACTGTGCGTCGAGGTGATCGGCATCTTTATTTTCGCGTTGCATTTTGTCGTCTTCATCGCCGCTTTACCCCAAAATTTTCCTCAAAAACTAAAACCCTGCCCTTTATCTAGTTTGGCAGTTCCATTAACCTAAAAGTGGATTATAGCGAACAGGGCCCTACACTACACAATCGCCAACAAATGTACTACTTTTACAGGCGGTGACAGGGGTGTTGGTATTGGTAAAAGTATGCAAGTCGTACCCCTAGAACTATGGGGTTCCCGACAGGAACCACATAGAAAGAAGCCTATTTTTTCCATAGGCTAATACAGCAAGAATAAGAAAGTCATTTCCATGCACTCGCGTTTACACTGTGCACACGAAAACCGCTGCACAGTTTTCCCCAAAAATCCGTAATATCCTCATTTACATCCTCACCTTGTGTGCGCCAAGCAAAAGATCGCCGGAAGCGGTTCCAATTTTTTAAAAAGAGGTGAAAAAAAATCTTTGATCCGTACTGACAGCGAATGACACGACATGCACGATGCGACTGTTGCCGGCCGGCTGGGTCATGTGCGCGGGTCGGACCAGACAAGCTCATGGTTATTCATGTAAAAAATCTAAAGTATGGCGCGCACGGCATGCACTGCCGTCGTGTCCATTACCGTCCGCATCGCGCGCAATGATCACTGGTGCATGTACTGGATACATGTACGTAGTGATCGATGCGCTCGATGCGGACAGTAACGGACGGCAGTGCGTGCGCGCCGTACTTCAGATTTTTGACATGAATAATCATGAGCTTGCCCGGCCAGCCGGCAACAGTCGCATTGTGCATGTCATGTCATTCGCTGTCGTCAGTACGGATCGGAGATTTTTTTGACTTTTTTCAAAAATTGGAACCGCTTCCGGCGATCTTTTGCTTGCGCACACAAGGTGAAGATATAAATGAGGATATTACGGATTTTTGGGGAAAACTGTGCAGCGGTTTTCGTGAGCACAGTGTAAACGTGAGTGCATGGAAATTACTTTCTTATTCTTGCTGTATTAGCCTATGGAAAAAATAGGCTTCTTTCTATGTGGTTCCTGTCGGGAACCCCATAGGGTAGGCAAGTCGAAGGTAGCCAGAGCTTTATACAACATTTTCTGGTTAGGCCTACATAGTACATGTACCTCATAATATCATACTTCTGTGCTTTCTACTGACCAAAAAAATGACTACTTTTATCTTTATTTCAAACTTGTTTCATTCCTCTTAGATTTCACTGATTTAACACTAACAGCAGTCCTGAATCCTCCAATATTAATAGGATTTTTCACACCACCTAATGGTTATTAATAATAACAGGTAACCAATTTGTAATGCTAGAAAACATTGTATATAAACCTACCTCCGGCAAGCTCTGGCTACCTCCGACTTTTACCAACTGCCACTGTACAGTACGTAGGCTATCGCCGGAACAGCAAAATCTCAGGCTTGGGAAAATAATTTGCCTATCAATTGCTTTTATATATTTTTGTGTACATTTGCCCAAAAAGTCGACTCACAAAATGTTTTGCCTGCGAACAAAATTTTACAAGGGGGAGGGTGGGGTGGGGGTGGGGGTGGGGGAAGGGGTGGGGGGGGGACACACTTTCTCAATGTACAGTACTTTAGGCGTAGGCCCTGACAAGCAAACAAATAAATAAATTTTTTTAAATGTAAAATTGGCAACGAGTTGGGGGGGGGGGGGGGGCATTCAACCCCCAAACCCCCCTCTGGATCTGCCCCTGTATTCTGAATTCAAGTGGATATTTATTTCCCAAGATCTTGCTATTCCTGTCACACTTTATAATCCAAAAATATAAAGAAAAATTTCGGCAAAATCCATGAACAAATTAGTAATTAGCATGTAGATGTACACTATGTCAGAGCGATCATACATAGTGCACAGTAATTAGACACTGTCTTCCCTTATTTTGCACAAAAAAATCCTGATAAAATTCTTAATCTTAACACAAAATGAATGGTTATTTTGTAAAAAATTCTGTTCCTAGCCCATTGTAGGGGGTATAAAGTAAAATCTTTCCCAATACACATCCCCTAGTACACAAACTGTGTACATAATGTATCAACATGTATTGTTTAAGATGAATACACATTATGTATACTGATGCATTCCACAGGCAATCAGTAACCTTGGCCTTTACTGTGAAGGTCTGTTGTTGGTTGCTAAGTTACAGTGCATGCTTCAATAGCCATGTGTGATCATTTGTGAAATGCGATCTTGTGCGCAGATGGTGTACATGGTATCCATTACACCTTTGAACAAAGGATTACATTTATAAGAGAACAATACAACTGAGGACCTGATGAGCCCAAGTCCTCAGTACTTGTCTTGTCTAAACCTTATGGAACATGTCAAGAAAAACATTGAAGTCTAAACAACAGGAACAGCAAGAGTCCACGGTTAGGTAAATGTCTATGGTTGAAAACCGTGTACAAAACCAATGAGGGTCCTTCCCAAAAAGTTAAGCAATAGGCAGTAGGAGGTTCACAATTAAAGGCATTTACATGTGGGGCGCATGTTTATTTGTTGGGCCAATTTAGACAGAGTTATTTATCTGTCCCCATAACGTTTTTGGCTTCGATCCACAACAATAAGGGGATAAAAGTGTGATGACCCGGTCTTTACCACGTCAATAATAACTGAGGAGGGGCGTGACCGCTGTTAATGGACCGAGCCGAAGGCGAGGTTCATTAACAGCGGTCACGACCCTTCGAGGTTATTATTGACTGGTAAAGACCGGGTCATCACATTTTTATCCCCATTCATAAATGCCTTCTTACGAAAAATGCAAAAACCTCCCGTAAAAAGGACAAAATGCGAAGCTTTTTCACCCCACTTTTTTTTCCCATTTGCTCAGTACAAAACACATGCGCGCAAAGGCGCTCCGCGCCTGTCTGTCGCGTGCGCGTACGCACACGCACAAGATGCAGCGTTTTATACGCATGCATTAGCGTTGTCTTACATTATGAAGTTCAGTACATCTTGTGCGCGCACCTACTACGCTCTCCCTGTTGCGTATCGGCTGAGAACAGCTGGTTATGACGCGCCGTGTTTAAACAACTTCCAGCCGTGTTTAAACAACCGTTTAAACACACCCACGTGACAGGCTCTCAACCAATAGGGATAGTGAAACTCGCTGAGGCATTTATGAATTACGGTTACTACACATACGTTCGAGGACAAGAGGAGAAAGAATACAAAGGAATCTTTCTTGTCCTCGGGAGTCGGTCTTTTGTTAAAATCGGTCCTCGGACGTATACGTGCTTAGTCTATGGGAGTTTATTTTTAAGTAAAGGAACAATAGGAAACACAAAGTATTGTCCTCAGTAGTATAGGAAAACACAACGTAGTTTTTATGAATACATGTATGGGTGCCCTGGACTGCATTGTGTGGGAATTGTTGTTGTTGGGCAAATTAGGACCGAGATCTGAAGCCTCCCATGCTTAAGTGGATTATAATGGCATCAAACAAACCACTGGCTTAGATAAATTTAAAAGTGCAAATGTGAATGTATTAGAACCCGTTGAATACAATGGCCAGAGCCGTAGTTTGAAAAAGAGCAACTGGCTGGTTGTCATCTATACGCGCATTCTTGCATGTACTTGCATATTGTTTGCATTATGTTTAGCTGTACAATCCGGTGTTGGCATACCAGCATCTTAACAACAGCCAGCAAAAAGAGGTTAATTGATGGATATCAAAGAATGTAGATTCAACCTGATAAGCGCATCCCTCTCTATATTTGGATAGACTACCTGGATTGTATAAAATAGGGCATCACTACAGTCATAATCAATAGTATTGGATAAGCCTGTCAAAATAGGATTTGCCTGCACTTGTTTCATCCCACACAGGCCATTGTACTAACCTCAGCTGTCTTCAGTTGGAGGAGATTCCGACTCAGTGATTTGATTAGAGACTCTTCCACCCTCATACATTTGAGCTCCTACCTCCACAGAAATGGCACAGGGGTATCAGGTTGAATAATATACTATAATATACTATAATATACTATAATGGTATCGGGTTGGATAATATACTATAACAGAAGATGACTCACTCTTGAATCTTGACTAAGGCCTGTTTAATTAATTGACTACTATTCTATTGTGCTACCATATTAATACAGAGTTGTCAAGGGATGGAGATCTCGAGCTAGGGCTCCTTCAATGACCTTGGAGAGAGCTTGGGAGGACTTGGTGAAGAAATGCTAAGATAAGCCTTCTGAGACTGTTAAGTTTGCACTGTCAAGTGTCAAGCAAGATGGCTGCGACAGCCGTGGGCGCGGCCCTGAGGAGGTGCCTGCAATGCCAGTGCTTCACCCATGGCCTGATGGAATCGGACGACTCGGAATGG
Organism: Hippasteria phrygiana; assembly: GCA_037893225.1. Taxonomy (NCBI): domain Eukaryota; kingdom Metazoa; phylum Echinodermata; class Asteroidea; order Valvatida; family Goniasteridae; genus Hippasteria; species Hippasteria phrygiana. The sequence continues at coordinate 607,875 of JAZGUH010000317.1, forward strand.
CGGAAGCAGAATGAGAACAAGAACGCCATGTATGACCTCATATTCTTCAGCGGTCAGGGGAAGCTAGTGGAAGGGTAGGTGACAATTCCACCATCACTAATGGTACATTAATATTTACATTTATATTTCATGTCACTTTCATCCCTCACTTTTTTTTAAAGGCAAAACTGCCACAACACAGAATGGTGGTGAGGGCCTACCAAGAGACACAAAGGACAATCAGAACTTTGGTTCCTGTTTTCTGAACATTCAGTTTATTGGTCGTCACTAACGTTACCAAAAAAGGACATGTTGTATTTAAGGTTACTGTTACCACTGATTGTCTTCTAAACTGGTTGAGCTCACTTCAAAAGTACCTGTCTTTTTAACACCTAGGGGTCAGAGCTAAACATTTTAGGGCTGTTCATTTTCGAATAATTCAATATTCGGTTATTCAAAACTGGGTTTGACCGAATATTCGATACTCGCCAATCAGGTTTTTCACGAGTCTGATGCAACTGCATGCCACGCCGGTAAAGAGTTGCGCGCAAAGCATTCAGGTGTTTTACGTGCGGCGATTGATATTATGGACTGCCCGATAGACATTTTTTTGCATGCACCTTGCAAAATCATTATGAGTACGTATAACATACTGATAACAAGAAACCAAACTCCAGCCTGCGTTTTTGCAGTATTTATTTTATAAGTGTCAGGGGTTTTATGGACAGGAACAATAAATCCCCATCCACAAAAAGTTATCATCGACCAAAAGGCGGCATTTGACACTGCTAAGTGCCGTAGCTTTTCTATTTTGTATTTTTTTTCCGAATATTTAAACCAGCAAAAAGGTCTTCGAAAATTCGGTTGACATCGATTATTCGGTTGACATCGAATATTTGAATATTTGATATATTCGGGACAGCCCTAGAACATTTAAATTAACATTAATTTAAATCTAGGCAGGACTTGCATCAAATCAGTACTAGGTGATGTCGCTTGCATTACGTCCCTAATTTTCAAAAAAATCACACAAAAAGTCCATCTTTTTTTTCAAAAACATTATTTTACAAAATATTGAGCTAATTTACTAAAACATAATAGAGATTTGTTTATATCCACAACATATGCAGAATGCAATCCAAACTTTAAAAAACAAAAAAAAAAGTGTTTGAATTGTTTTAGTTTTGTCCCTATTGCTGTGGAATTACCCATGAGTCCTTTGCCACATCTAAAAAAACAACATTGATATGTTCTCCACCTTCCTTCGCTTCTGTCACATTCATAGCTACCAAAATAGGAAGTGCGATGCCGAATTCCAAGCTCTGATCAGGAAGGAGGTGGGGCCATACCTCTACAAGGAGGGGCGGGGCAAGACCATTAACGAATGGGACTACATCCAGTACCGCAAGGACATTGTTGATGAAAAGAAGGTAGGACGGCGAAGCTAGGAATAAACATTAACCCCAACCCTGCCAGACGCAGCACAGTGCATCTGTGGTGACAGCTTGACCTTGCTGCACTCTGCACACAAGTCAATGTGACAAAGTATGCAATCTGATGGGTCTGGCAGGGTTTCTAGCCAAAATACCCTGGAGGGTTAGGGTTAACGTGCTAGCTAAGAAGGAAATAGTAAAGAACATCATTTTTTTTTCAGTATTTGCTATAAAATACTAACCTCCAAATCCATTCATTTCTGAAAATTTCAACAAGAGCAAATGATGCATACTACCTTTAACAAGTCATACACATTACATTGGTTCTTTGGCCAAGCGTTTTCCATCTTCATACTGATTGCGCGGTACCCGCTGCTATATTGGATTCGAATCGGCCTGTCGACCCCGGCAAGCTTGGTGGTCGAGTGGTTAAGAAGTCTGCACTAGTAAGCAGGAAGTGGGTTCGAATCCCGCCCGAGTAAAGCCTGTGAATATTTTTTCACACAGGCTCTCGGAAAGCACTGAGCATACAGTGCTTCATACATTCCGTCGGGAAAGAGAGAATCTCTGTTCTAATTTAATTTAGATCATCCCCCGAGTCAAATTTCATCTTTATACTTCGTAGAATTTTTTTTCTGTGCTTAGCAAAATTGAGTGCTTACCAGCTACATGAAATTGCCCCCATGCATGCTGAGTGTACGTAGACAATACCAAAACTTCAGCCTAAAAATTCACAAACTATGTGAAACAAGAAAATCACGTGCATGTAGGTGCAAATTGCATGCTGAAGATGTACATGTACATGTATGCTTGAGTAGGTGATTTTTTTAAATGTCAATGTTGCAGTTTTCACACCCGACAGGTTGGTGATTAGTGGTGCAGCAATCAGTAGTACAGTCGCTTCACACGAAAGCATAATTATCAATCCAAGCACAAGAACGTTTAGTAAAATTTCCTGGTGATTGCCGAAGAAATTTTTTTGCCAGACAAGCGTTCGTTGTTTGGCTCTAGATCCATGTAATTAAATACTAATGCATAGTTGTGTCTGCACAATCAATTTGATGCCTGCTTTGATTGGTTAACGCCTTGCGTCCAGCTGTTATGGAATGGGTTCTGGTATTCCAAGAACGGAAACGCAGACTGAGTAAAGTGGTCCCATTCATCGCACTTGAGGCCCCCCCCTCCCTTGTTGTTTGAATGAAAGCTTTGTTTGAAAAAGCTCCATCTGTTCATTACACTCCCATTTAAGAACAATATAGTTGAAACAGGAATGGTTTGAGTACGTACAGGAATGCGCCTGTAGACATCAACCGGCCAGGTGGTCTTTTTCAAACTGCAGCTGCGGCCTTCATCCATATTCAATAGGTTATTGTTTGGACATAGGCCTATTGGATGAACAGTTTTTGCCAAAGTTCACAGTACAGCATCAACCATTCAATCTGGGTATCGGATACTTCACAGGATCCTAACATTTTTTCCCCATTTGTTATTTCTTCCTCCTCACTGTTCACCGGTTCCCTGCAGAAGAAGATCCTGGACACCATGTCGGACCAGGAGCTGATGCTGGAGTTTCATGAATACCAACAGCAGGCCATCAACTGCTTCAGTGAGCACCGGACCTGCTGGGACCTATCCAAGCGCGGCGAGGTCGGGGAGACCATCCTGCACCTGTGCTATCTCAACAACACCAAGATGCACCAGGAGATCGCAAGGTTCCTGCTGGAGACATACCCCAAGCTGGCCCTAGATGTGTACGAGGGCGCCGATTACTATGGTTAGTGAGCTACTGATGAGCACAACAAACTTTACTTAGCACAAAAAAGCTAAGGACGTTTCTCAAACCCTTCGCGTAATTTTATGTCCCCAGATTTGGCAAGATGTTGGACAATGTTTTTGATATATGTACATCAACATTTTATATTTTAATCCAGAGCCTGAGCCTGTTTATTTATTTATTTATTTACGTATTAAAGGCTTCGGATTGGCAATGAGGCTGGGGAATAGCTGGAGACGAAGCCCAAGCCCAAGCCAGGGTTTGAGAAACGCCCTAAGTTAGCAACACCAGGTTAGGGATCATTTCATATTGTCTGAAAGCAGTATCAGTAGCGGTACCACTGTTTGTTTCTTGTTTTTTTTTTTTTTCGGTATCAACATTAATGCCCAACTGACTGGTATAATGAGCTCATTCTATACAGGTCAGTACACACAGACAGTTTCGTCACAGCAATATTCATGAGGAGTGTGTGGTCCTCTTGCCGAAGGTTGTTTCGTCTTTCGCTGCACCGTTCATGGGCGTCGCCATCTTTAATGGCGCCACCAAGCACTCCGACATGCACTTCCTTATTTGAAATTGGCGACCCAAGAATACTGTACCCGAGTCACTCGAGAACGGGGTTTTGAATATGTCCCATGTGATTCCGTGTATCTTATTATTCTCTACTCTACTTGCAGGAGAAAGTGCAGTGCACATGGCAATAGTCAACAAGGACATCGAATCGGTCAGGCTGCTGGTCGGCCAGTACAACGCCGAGCTTGACCGCCGGGCTACCGGCCGGTTCTTCAGGCCGACCGACCTCAAGGACCCCAAGCAGATCAAACTCAAGCCTTCCAACTACGAGGGTGAGGTGTACTACGGGGAGTACCCCTTGGCATTCGCGGCCAGCGTGGGCAGCACCGACATCTACGATTATCTAATTGATGAGAGTTTGAAGAAGCGGCCGGGCCAGGGGCATGTCAACCCTAATGCCAGGGACTCTTACGGAAACACCGTGGTGCATATGGTCATAATCCACAATCAGAAGGTAAAAATTGATTGTTGCTTTTCAAGTAAAAAAAATTAATTCCAATTTTAGCATATCTTTAACCCCTTGAGTACGGTTATTTACAGGAGGCGCCGGGGTGTCGCGTCGGCTTTTGCAGCCAAACGAATTGGACACAATGTGATTGTTTTAGTCAAGCGTAATATACACAATAATCCAACAATGGATTGAAACTGCACAAATAACGGCTATAGGCGTCATCCGGCCTGGTGGCACTTTTGTTTTTGCGCCATTTGGCGTCATCCGTACGCAAGGGGTTTTGCCGCAGTTTGGAAAAGACCATCTGGCTGGTTGTCATCTATACGCGCATTCCTGTGTGTACTCAGTTCATTCATGTTTCAACTATATTTTTCTTGAAAGGGAGTGTAAAGCTTTCATTCACACGAAAGGGGGGCCTCCAAGTGTGATGAATAACACCACTCTATTCAGTGTGGTGCCTATTGTTTGCATTTATGCTTCACTGCACAGCCCGTTCTTGGCATACCAGCTACCCGTCAATGACGGCCGGACACAAGGGGTTAATGTTACAATTCGTTGAGGCTGTACACAGCTGTACTGAACACACAGTTTATAGAATCCCACAGGTATCCAGCATGGTCCAACACTCATAACTCCATTGAAGAGAAGAGAGATACCAGAATTCTAGCAATTGCCGGAATTCTGGCTTTTTCATATTTTTGAAAAAAAGCTCCGGTCTTCGGCATTTGTGGGCCGGAACGACAATATTTATACAAATTACTGTAAGACCATACATACAGCGCTTTCCTAGACCTTCAAGCCGCAATACACGTGTACAACGATTTGATTTACACATGTATACACGTATAAACAGTGTCCTTTGAAATATACGTATGCAGCGGACACTAGACTTACATAAATTCCAGTCTGTGAGGAACGGTCACAATTTTTGTGTACGTTGCGCACCACTGGTGCTATACACACAATGTGCATGCAGAACAAAATGCAATCAATCGACGACTTAGTCAAGTTTAGTTCCACACAGATTGCTGATTTCGTTGATTCCCATGCAACTTGTATTCACTTTACGCAGTCAAAGTAGGGAACCAGTTATGTTCGCGTATCAAATGGTTTCGCGAGCGCGCGTGTGCAGTGTGTATACAACATGGCGGAATAACAACAGCGGGGATCGTTTGCATAATGATTATGCATAGCGTGTTGAACATCTACTGTGTGATTGCGTACACCGGTACTGTGCAGCGTTGTACGATAATCTACATTCGCTTTGGAAAAGTTCTCGTTGAAAATATAAATCGAGCACTTCGTACAAATCAAGCAGAAGGCGGCGTCCGGAAATTGGGCAAAGTTTATTGTACATACGCATGTGTGTACATGGAATTGAAGCGTGGCCCAGATTCCGGACACGCAATTGTTTTCCGGCCCTGCAGCCAAGACCAACTGGTATCCCTGAGAGAGGAAACCGGGCAATTTATCCTCATACAACAGCAGCCAATTCGTTGGAATTTCAAATCTTATCGTGTCTCACTGTTACTTATTTTTTCTGATATCATCCTATATTAAAAAGAACAACCCAGGCAGTCATATGGTTTGTGATTATGGTGTTGAACTTTTAGTGCTTCTTTGTTAATAGCAAAGCTAGTTAATTTGTGTTGTCAGTTGAGATTGACATTGATTGACATTGATTGACATTGATTGACATTGATTGATGCTGCTCAAATACACAGGTGATGTTCAAACACGTCATCCGCCACAACAAGATGCCGGCCAACTACCACATCGCCAACAAAGCCGGCCTGACCCCCCTGGAGCTGTCCTACCGCCTGGGCCGCAACGAGCTCTTTGCCCGCCTCTTGGACCTAGCCAGCGAGACCCAGTGGGCCTACGGGAACCTGGCGTATGTGGCCTACCCGCTCGGGATGCTGGACACGATAGGAGCGGACGGGGAACTCAGTAAGTGATGAAGCCGTGCTGAAGTGTTTGTTATCTGACTCATGTGAGGTGGTGTGTGAATGGGATTGGTGTGCTGGGATCAGGCAAAAAGGGTATTTTTTATTTTTTTATTTTTGTTTTATTTTATTTATTTATTTTTTTTTTGCAGGGGGGGGGGTGGGAATCAACGTATAAGCCGCGATCTATATTCCGAAAATTACGGTAGTTGTATGTACATAGCATTTTCACATGCGCTGTCCTTGGTTTGTTTTTCTTGCTAGACCTCCCCAGACGAAAAGTTTAGGGTTTTTAGCTAGGCTACTCTTCATCCAGAATGGAGCTTTGACAAGCGCAATGGATCTAAGTCGTCTTCATGCTTACCCGAGCGTCTTTAGGCCTCAACGTTGGACGAACCCCCCATCTTTTACATGAAAATATGCATAAAGTAAAGAAGGTACATCAAATACAAACCCTTTTTGAGACAGAGAGCCAGAGTTATGTTTTTATTGATATTTTCCTTGGCCCTCGTGGAGCTTGTGTTCTTAGGCAAGACACTTTATCACATTAGACCGATCCCTTAAGCACTGCCCCTAGGCATATTGACCAATCACATTTGATTTGATATTTAAATTGGAATTTACTGATAAATGAGAAACTATGGGTTCTTATAAAAGCCACAGTTTGCAACTCTGTTTAGTTCATTAACCCTAACCCTGCTAAATGCAACAGAATGCACCAATGGTAAAAAGTTGTTGCATTTAGCAGTCATGGCATGTCTCCTGGTCTGATGCATTCTTTTGTATTTAGTATTATACATGTATAAGCCTCCAGCAACAAGGCTAGTACAGATGAGTTCACTGCACAGTGCAACATTGCATTTGGCAGGGTTCTTATTTCAGCTGTGTTGCATTATGTTGCATTCTATTGCAATTGGCAGGGTGCTCAGAGAACACCTTGTGGGGGTCCAGTCAAGACTTTTCTATCTCTTTTCTCCTAGACAAGCATTCAGCTTTAAGGACGATCATTAAGAAGGGCGAACCGCAACATCTGAAGATGCTGGAGGGACAAGTCATCAACCAACTGCTTCAAGAGAAATGGAAGAGATACGCCAGGGTAAGACCCCTCGTTTTTTAATCTCCAACCCTAGTACTATCTGGAGTCTGAGGTGGTCATGTTCCTGAAGCCTAAGGCTTCAGATTTTCATCAAATTTGCAGTTAATATCATCAAACCAATCACAAGCCGTATCCTCACTGAGTGATCCCCACAATATCGCTTCCCAGGTTGTATCATAATGTTGGGGCGTGATCCCTGGCTATACGGCATTATGGGTTTATGACTTCTGACTAGCGCCCACCCGAACAAAGACACCGACAATTTGGGAGACCGCCAACATAGGACAAGATAGCTCAGTTGGTAGAGCGCCGTCATGGTAACCCGGAGGTCGCAGGTTCGAATCCCACTCCTGCCAGTTTTCTTAGTTCACTTTAAAAAAATAACTTGGTAATTTCTCAGACAATAAAAAAGAAAGTTTTTAAATGTCATCTGTGAGGAATTTTCAAAATGAAAAACAGGGTACACGGGAAAAACAAAACAGATTAACATTGATGATGCTTGCGAAAATGCAATTTACACGGTAAAGCTATAGAGCTCACTGTACACACTTGCATCTTGCTGCACTGATGCACCGATGTGGTAGTATTAACATGCCGACCTTTATGAACAATATGAACAGCAATATCTGAGATTCCCGTACTACCGGTAAATGCACACCCCTAACCCTAAGTCGTATCCTCATTGAGTGATCCCCACAATGTCTCTTCCCAGGTTACATCGTGAAGTTGAGGCATGATCCCTAGCAATACGGCATTATGGGTTTATGCCTTCTGACTATAGCGCCCCCACCCCCTAACAAAGACTCTGACAGTTTGGGAGACGGGCCAACATAGGGCAACTGTTTTCCAGTCGGTAGAGTGCCGTTACGGTATTCCAGAGGTAGCAGGTTCAAATCCCACTCCTGCCAGTTTTCTTTGGTCTCTTTGAAAATTCAAATTTGTAGTTGATTGACCTAACCTGTACTGTGTCGGGAATTCTGCTTCAGGATATCCCAGGGGAATTTGACAGTTTACATGAAATAATCTAACAGTTCAGACCTGGAGCTGCTCGAGAAGGGAAGGGTCGGGACAAATGTATGATGTAACGAGCAAGTCTGCTCAGGACGTCTGACTAGCACCCAAGGAACAAAGATATTGACTGAAATAGGAGCGTAAGGCCAGATAGCTCAGTTGGTATGTAACTGGCACGGTTGCCTGGAAGTTGAGGGTTTTAAAGATTTATTTTTGTTTATCCTTGAAAATTAATATTAAATTTGAGAATTTGCTAACATAAAGAACCAGCACAGTAATCAAAGACAAATGGGGAGGTGAGTTGATCTCACCGACGGTGGAGGTTACCCGCCTGGGTCTATAGGTCTGAAACTTGGGATAATTTCTTTGGTATCTGTTGAAGAATTATCCTCTATTTAGCAGGGGTGAGATTTGTCAGATTTTTTCCTGATTTCAGGATTTTTTGTCGGGATTTCAGAATTTTTAAAGAATCTCTTTTGCAATCTGGAATTCCTGAGGTGTTGCCCTAAAGGTGTTTTTACCTGTAAAAGTGGATATAGACCAATAAAAACTTATATTTTAAGAGGGTGCCTTTAGGCAAATACAATCTATATGTTGATCTGGGGGTCTGGATTTTTCATGGATTTGTTGTGGAATTCATGGATTTTTCATTTTTGGCCAATCTCACCCCTGATTTAGATCTGGGCCCAGGAAAAAAACCGTTAGGGTGGTAGGGTTGGCAATTCCAAATGTCGCCAACCCTACCACCTCTGATCCTAACCCTTTTACCTAGAGTGGCTTTTAGCCTTGTATTGGGTGATTTCAATAAAAAAAATCTCCTGTTTCTCAGTCAATAAAATAACTCCCCACTGTATGCTGGCATTATTCCATTGAACAATGATATTTACTCAAGATTGGCTTCAGTCCGAAGTCGTATTATGTTACATTTGAAGACCACAGATAATTTCTATAATCCCCAGGGGCGCTTCATCTTCAAGTTTGTGTGGGCGTGTTTACACCTGACTCTTCTGAGTATTTCCATCTCATTGAGACCAGAGGGAGATTTACTGTCAGGAGATGACAACCTAACAAAGGTAAGGCTCTGAAATAAACAAGCATTGACTCCTGTGTAGTGTTTTTCTTTTTCACCCAGAGGCAAAGCTGAGGGTACCTTGCATCCTCAGGGAGTCAAACAAAAAAGTTTTTGTCCTACGTCACTGCAGTCAACTATTGTTTTGGGTGTTGCCTCGGTTAAAAAAAAAGATATTACAGGCTATCGGGTATTTCTACTTTTTCCTACTTTTTTCTTTAAATTCCTGTTTTTTTGCTACTTTTTCCCACTTTTTTGTCCCACAACTCCAAAAATGAAATCTCATTGAATATTTCTCGTAACAATGTTACACGCTGTCATGTGTGACCCAACCCAATAAAATGAGTCACAAGTCCTCAGAGTTACTTTTGAGTTACAGGCCCTTAAACATGACTTATACAGCAGAAATCAATAGGAACTGTCAAGGTTTTCACCCACATAATGTCCATATTCATCAGGATGTCAAACTGAGTGATATATCAAATTGAGGAGCCAAGTTTGTGCTCTTTCTAATGCAAGAAAAAAAATAATAGGTCAAAAAATGACCTTATAAAGACTCATTTCGTAGGATCCGGTCACATGAAAATCATGCAGTGAAGAGCTTGGGTGCAGGATTACTGTAAACTCAACTTTAAGAGCTTAGTGTGAGTACAGGACATGCCAAATGAGGCTTGTGATACTGTAAATGAAGCATGTTGAAGACGGAAACTAAAGGTAAGAAGCTCCCATGGACAAGCCAGTCTTGTACATGCCATCTGTAATGGGCCATATCTTGAGATCCAATTAAGCCAGACCTAGCATTTTTTCAGGATTCTTTCTTAACACCCTACTCATCAACGCTAGGTAAACACAAATTCTCTGGAATTGTAGGAGGTGGGTGAACAATCACCTTAAACTTGGGTTAACTTTTTTTTTTGAACCACCCTGTAGTATCAACAAAACCTTCTCCTAAAAAGCCTGCCAAGCAGGCAAGCAAAGTCTATCACGAGCCAATGTGGCCTAACAGGCCGGCGTTTATCTCCGGTTTCAGTAGCATGAAACGACTGAGAATAGTTCTATTCCCCCTGGACGGGATGCTAGTCCATCGCAGGTTACTCCCCAGCTAATGCTGGTACCCATTTATACTCCTGGGTGGAGAGAGGCAAGTGGGGATGAAGTGGCTTGCCCAAGGACACAACATATGGTCAGTAGCTGGATTTGAACCCCTGATGAACCTCTGATCATAAGTCACAAATCCTAACCACTAGACCACACACAAAAACCTGCAGAAGTCCTACTTTTTATCCTGATTTTGTCCTTGTCGTATTTTTGTCCTGTTAATTTTTTTTAATTTGGATTCTGTTATTCTACTTTTTTCACCGTGGTCTGCTTGAAAGACTGCATGTGAAAATTGCTTCTCCCGGCTATGCATAAAAAAAACCTGTGACTGTACAGTAACAGAGTACCGAAGTCTGACGCCAGTTGCCGCGGCAACTGGTTCCAAACACATGCAGTTTAGAATGTATTCTGGTTCCAAACATTGCATTGATTGACGTCATCACTTCGGTACTCTATAGAGGTGGAGGAAAACCCACTAATTCAGGCAGGGACTGAAGACATTATCCGAATGTTATTTGAACCTGGGTCACAGAGTTGAAAGACGAGTACTTATGCCCTGTGTATCTCTTTTGCTTTTTCTATGCATAAAATGCTGAAGTAAGCATAAATGGTTAAAAAAGGTTAACAGTATACAATTGTCTGCCTTGATGTGGTCCATGGTGTTTTGTACACCCGAGGGGGCAAATGGCACCCGAGGTGAAGTCTAGGGTGCCATTTGCCCCCCCCTCCCCCCTCCCCTTCCCCCTCCCCTCCCCCCCCCCCCCCGAGGGTTTACAAAACACCATGGACCACATCATCACAGCAGACAACAATTGTTTTGTTATACCATGGTATTAAAGGTAGTGTACACGATTAGTAATTCTCCAATTTTGTTTTTACTGAATTATTACGAAATACTTTACTAGACTGTAAGTTAATAGTAGTCTCAATCATCCTGTGAAATTATGGCACCAGGTGTGCTGTCGTTGTCAAGAAAAGTGGAAATTTATATTGTCTTTTATATTTATATTGTCTATTAAACTGCCCTGTAGCCTTTAGTCAAGGCGCGCGTGGCTACCTGGACGAGTGGCGCGCTGGACATGCTGGCATTCAGGGCGCGTCAAGTGTCCAGCTGGTAGCCACGCGCGCCTTGACTAAAGGCTATCATCCGCCCAACGGTTGAAAATGAGCGCCGTTTTTCTCTCGGTTTTTTGCAACAATGACCAAGCATGTACACGGCCTTTAAATACATGCCTGTACAAATCCTGGAGTAATTGGAACGTGAAAGAGCAGACAAAACGTAAACAGTAATAGCGGCAACGGAGGGTCTTCCAAACTTATCACGACTTTCGTTTTAACTGTTCCCTACGCGCGCATTACATGGAAATATACAGTGGTTCACGTAGTACCAGCGAAAAAGAAAACTCTTCCCCAGGATCTGCTTCTATTATTAAAACTTGCTGTTCAGAGCAGCCCTGGAGACGATCAAGGTAATGTACTCCACGGGGTACATCAGTTTTGGAGTAACACATAAACTTTTGTAATAAACCATGTGACCGGTTTATATTGACCAATCGGATCTCGCGATTTAATACCATGGTATAACAATACTGTTTGTTTCCTGTGGATGTTTTCAGCTTCGCTATTTCACTGAGGTATGTGTCATCGTCGACTGTTTTGCCAAGACGACCGTAGAGAGCTTCGAGATCAGGTCCAGGGGCTCCCTCTGGGATTATTGCAAAAGTCTGGTGAGTTTGCTCTGAGTACTGTCCCATGCCCTCTTCTAGCAGCTTTCCATAATTGGGTTATGCATTACTATACCTCGTACATATTCATGAGTATGAACTGAATTCCAATTGGTCAATCGCCATCACCTGCCACCTGATATTTTCACTCTGTACCAGCGTATACATAGTGATGTCACATGGGTGGGAAAGGCGACACACATAAACTATCCTTCAGGCTCCTTTGAACTATTGCATGGGCTTCACAACTGTCTCATGGGGTCACTGAACTGTCACATGGGGGTCAAGGAACTGTCATATGGTCAGAAGTTATACCTCAAATTTTGCATACCTCCACGTGTGGCTCCAGCCCAAACTCCAACACGCATCTTTAAGGTCTTAATGGTCTCAGACTTGCATCTGGACTCTGAGAAAAAGTCCACATGAGGCTCAACGCAGGTCAAACCACAAAGTTTTGGATAGTGCAAAATGTATTTTCCTCTACGTCCCTCTGGGTGGGGGGTGGTTGGGGGGGGGGGGGAGGAAGTGCACCGATTTGTTTAGGGGGACACTTCAGAAAGAAAAGAAAGTATGCTCAAGTACAATCTACAGTGGGGGAGTTACCCAACAAGGGGAACACAGGCCTTACCTGTGGAGGGAGGGGTATGTGCCCCACTAGGTCTCCCTGGTTGAAGAGGGGGAGTGCACCCATTTTTCTAGGGGGACTGAGAAAAGACATTAGGCTCAAGAGAAATCTGCAGTAGGAGGGGTATCTCTGGTAGGGGTAATCCCCAGTGGGGGGGGGGGGGGGGGGGGACCCAAGAGAGAGACCCGTCTGTGGGGGTACATTCCTGTCGCCAACCACTGTCCTAAACCCATGATTACAGCTCCTTCTGCTTTCCCTCATCTGTCCATCCAGTATGATCTGCCGTTCAAGGGTCTGTTCGTGTGTGCCATCTTGATGTTGTACATCTGCGTTCCATTGAGGTTTCTTGGTCTACGCTCTTCAGAGGACATGCTACTTATTATCATCATGCCGTTCTCCTTCGCTTACATTTTGTTTTTCTACAGGTAGGTTTCAAATTGTGGAATTGGTACACTTCTTGTTTGTCCATCAGTTTGTTTGCGTGTGTGTGTGTGTGTGGATATATCTTAACCCCTTGCCACTGGTTGACACAAATACGTGCAGATTGAAATTGCCACCTGGCCGGTTGACACAAATACACGCCAATTTTTGCATTTTTAATCCATTATTGGGGAATTGTGTACGTTATGCTTGGCTGCACAAGCCTCTTGTTTCCGTTTCGCTTTATAGCTGCATATAAACCTGGCCTAGTGCCCAGGCGCCACCCGGTGGCAAGGGGTTAACCCCGCCTGGCCGGCTGTTATCAATGGGGTGCCGGTATGCCAATACGGGCTTGTGCAGCCAAGCGTAATGCGAACAATAGACAAACATGGATTGAGTGCATACAGGAATGTGCATATATATGACAACCAGCCAGATGATCTTTTTTTCAAACCTTTCTCAAGAGGTTAATTGCTGTGTTGCATATTTGCTGTTGATATTGTTCTCAAAAGTTTGCATACGCTTGAAAATTGTTCCAATAATTGTTCCTGGAGTTTTTCAGTTCCTTGTGAATTTTGCTATCGTAAATTCTCAGTATATCATTAAAGTCGTGTTTCCAAAGTCCTTCCTCATAACCATTCGGATTGATTCACAGCTTTGGGGTGAATTGGGAATTTGTTTGCAGGACTGCAGGGTATGTCAACTTTTGAATGTTACTGTAAAACACGCCGCAGAAAGTCATGTTTAGTTTTGGGTTAAAAGTTAATTGCTTTTGTTATTAAACATTTTTGTTATATCGCTAAACCCAGTTTTTTTTCAGTTCAACTTGCCTTGCGCGGTGGATATTAACTCAAACAAATCCCGCGATCAAAACAGCTGATCGTCTGCTATAGTCCGCTGCTCCCACTATAGTTAACTATCGTGAACAGTGTGGGTGAAGATTGCGGGGGTACCAATGATACAGCTCAATAGCTAGCTGGCTGGTGTGTGATATCATGCTTGGAGTGTGTGCAAGTCGTTTTTATAGAACGGACACGTGATCGTTCTAAGTTAATCATAATACAGTATCCAAGACGGAGATATAAACAAAGGTGTGTTATAGCCACATATAAGATTCTCTGTTGTACTTCATGTCCCCTCATCAAGCATACATGGTTACCTTTCAAAGCAATTGACGTCTATTTGGTTTAGGATAACTATTAAATCACAGGAATAGATTCAGGCTCAATGAGGTGTGGTTTCACAGGGGGAGGGTGATAATAAAATCCACCCCGACTCCCGCCCCTAAAAAAATCCAACTTTAACATACACAAAAATGAAATTCCAGAATTGTATTTCGTGTGAAGATTTCTAAACCGCGTTTTTACAAAACAGTTATTGCAAACATTCAAGTACTCACGAATTGACGGCCTCCCGAAAAATTGACATTTTGGGTTTAGATCTACAGACTGTGGGACAAAACCTGAACTTTCCATGCTCCTCTGTAGTATATTGAGTTTGACTTTTTGAGATTTTTGTGCCAGATTAAAGAGAAATTCATGTGCTTTCCGATGATACCAAATGTACCCCTGGACTTTATTGTACAGAAGCGTATGCAGGACATCGGTCAAAAAAATATCCGTATTACTAGTCCGCCTGAAGTGGGCGGATTACTATTCGTCTGGGCGGACCGGTAATCTGCCTGGGCTTCCGTATTATTGTAATATGAAAATACGTCATGAAAGAAACGACACCGTACTGCAACTGCGCAGACATGTTTGGGAAAAAATGCCTTTAAAAAAATCATGCATTGCACGTGCTGCTATTGTCATCATCAGAAAACGTAAATTTGTAAAACTTTGTTTCCAAGCAAAATTGCAAACAAATATTCCAATGCCAAAATTGATTCCACCATGATTTTCTATATGACTTCGGGCAATGATTACACTTGAAAACTGGTTTGGGGGGAACATTCCTCATTATGCAGCAAAGAGTCTGATTTGTTCCATTACGTCCTACAATTGTGCTTCAACAACCAGAATTTCGCAATTTTTGGGGCTGAAATGGAATTGCGGAAAAAATTGTTTCTGCTGCCCTCTGTTGTCCCGTAGAGGCCATGAGAAGCTCGGACCGCTCATTGTCATGATTGGCAAGATGACCAAAGGAGACCTCAGTCGGTTTGCCATCATCTACGTCATCTTCATCATCATATTTGGGGAAGGTGAGTTGGTACTTTAAAAAAAAAAACAGCACTAATGCAATTAACTCTCCTATGGTTTGACCTTTCAAAACCTTTCAAAATCTGCTTACTGGCAAGATGGCTAAAAAATAATTATGAACCTTTTAAAACACTCCAGAATTTGTTGCTACTGCACTACCACACCTTTCAATACCCTTTGAAAGTTATTGAAACGTAGACAAATTGGGCTATGGTATACCCCTATGATAAAGGTATGGGAAGTCTATCAGAAAATGGCCAGACCCTCCAAAACCTTTCAAAAGGAATTGAAAGGTGGAGCTATATCGGTACAGTTGCTATGCATAAATGGTTGGACCTTTCAAAACCTTTTTGAAATGTTTTGAAAGGTAGAGTTACTTCCCAGTACATTTGCCAGTATAATTTCCTCCCTTGATATACCTCACACCAGTTTGTTCAGAGAGTCGTTTCACCTTTCGAAACCCTTCATAGGCCCCTTTTATCAGACAATTTTCTCACCTTTCAAAACCCTTCAGTCCAGCAAACTTGAAAGGTTTGTTCAGAGTTGTTTCACCTTTCAAAATCTTTCATAGGCCCCTTTTATCAGACAATTTTCTCACCTTTCAAAACCCTTCAGTCCAGCAAACTTGAAAGGTTTGTTCAGAGTTGTTTCACCTTTCAAAATCTTTCATAGGTCCCTTTTTATCAGACAGTTTTCTCACCTTTCAAAACCCTTCAGTCCAGCAAACTTGAAAGGTTTTGAAAGGTCTGACAATTCTATGGCAACTGCACTGTACATAGGCGGGTTAATACTGCTTTCAGCAATGTGAAATGATCCCTAATACATTACTGTAACATTTTTACACAATGAGGTTGATTGGCTACTCTGAAATTCTGCAGGATGCCATGGTTACCATCATGTCTTCTCTGTTTTTCCCCCTATAGCTTTTTACTACTTGTTCAAAGGAGTAGATCCAACGATCTCCAAGGTTTCGGACTTTCAAACCTGGAATGGTTCCATGATGATGGCTTTCCTCATGGCATTTGGAGATTTCCCGGTAAGGAATTTATCGAAAATACCTTGACCCCAACCCTTCCAGGTCCTTCAAAACCCAGCAGGAGGTTTGGGAGGTTTTTTGGATAGTTTGAGGATAGTAGAGCCCAGGCACTGTTAACCCCTTGCCACCGGTTGACACATATGTGCCGATTGATGTCTATACACGCCAATCTCTGCATTTTCAATCCATTATTGGGGTATTGTGTACGTTATGCTCGGCTGCACAAGCCTATTGTTTCCGTTTCGCTTGGCTGAACAAGCTGGCATGGCGATCAAACGCCCCCATATAATACCTATGCGCAAGGGGTTAACTTTTGGGCTAGATTTCATGTGATTCTTATTTCCAATGTTGTAGCACACATACTCATGTACTTTTTTCATACTTGTACTCATAAAAACGTACTCGTACTCATACTCCTATGAAAAAATTTTCATGTACTCAAGACTCATAAAGTAGTCTTATTCATGCGCAAAAGTACTCGTATTCACGTATTCACGTATTCACGTATTTCATGTAGACAAGATTATTCAGTGGCCAAAAGTAGACTTGAAATCAGCTTGAATCCAAAAATATAAAAATATAAAAATAAAAAGTTGATGTCTTAACTTGACTTGATCCTTGAGTTGACTCGGCATACATTATAGGTCTTATGGTATTAAGCAATTGAATGCGGATGACAGCCATAGTTGTAGTTTGAAAAAGACCACCTGGTTGGTTGTCATCTCTATGCACATTCCTTTACATATTCAATCCCTTATTTACCCATTTATTTTCCCATCATCATTTGGCTGCACAAGCCCTTATTTGCATACCAGCTTCCCATTATAGCTCATGTCTAATTTGGCAAGTCTGCACTTGCCAAGCCTAAGGGCTGGTCAAAAAAGGTATATTGGAATCTAAACAAGTCTACAAGTTAACCAGGGTACGTGCCAGATGGGCTCAGGCCTTTATCTGCGGGTAGCACACCCTGGCCTCGCTTACTGACATATTTCAGCTGGATCTTTGCCTCGCAGAGTGCATGTATACACGTCATCCGACGCGAACTGGTTAAGCAACTTGGGAATTAAGTCTTCTTTTTTTCTTTTCTTTTTTTGGGGGTGGGCATCAAATGGACTTCAGATCTGCTGTTTGATTGTTGTTTTGTAACGGATTCAGATCCGGACACAGCTAAAAAAAACACCTGACCGAACTGGGTAATGATAACAGGGGTGGATCCATGTTTGGTTGTGGGTGTTAACAAAAATTTGTCAAACAAAATTACAAAAAAGTTGAACCGAAATACGTTCTATCTGTAGAATAATTAATTTGAGGGGGCACACCTCTTTATGGTATTGATGCTGCAATTGCTTTGACATATTTATAATGTGCACTATACAGTAGTACTCTCCACACCATCCTGGTCAGGACTTTCTATTGTTCCTACACACTAACCCATCCCCATAGACTAAGCACACGTTTACTCGTGAGGACACCTTCCAGACAAAAGAAAAAAACGTGAGGACAGTATTGTTCCCTTTGTCCTCACCAGTACGTCAATAATAATACAACTCTACACGCTGCTTTTTTTTTCTTTTCTTTTTTGACATGGGGCGCGACCCAAGTTTTTTTCTATTTCAGATTTGCAAATTTATGAATAATCTAACTTTTTTAACTGCGGCTTTAAAATGAAAAAAAATAAAAATAGGACTGGTGAAATGTTGCATTCAAAGTATATCGTACACGTTGACCAACCTCTAGTGCCTCTGTATCTGTAATATAGTATGAGGTGTTTGATCACTCCCGCATTGGATGGCTGTCAAGGGTCATCTTCTTCATCTTCATGCTTCTGTTACCGTGGTTACTCGTCAACATGCTGATCGCCATGATGGCCAAGACGTACCAGCAGGTGGAGGAGAGATCCAAGATGGAGTGGAAGAGACAGGTGTGATGAATTAAAAGAAGTGGTTGGGAAGCCATAATGCTGCTTATCTTAAAGGGGGAAAAATCAAATGACCTGTGCGCAATTGCATAACTCTACTTGTGCTACAATTTATTGCTTAAGTTGCGCAACATCTGTGACATTTTAAAAATTGATTTCACGAAAGGTCGCTGACTTGCACGACAAATTATGGCGTAACTTACGCACTCGTTTGAGGTGGCTTAAGTTGTCCGCACAAACACCGAAATGATGACTTAGCTAGCTGAGCGTGAGCATAGTAGAGCCGTCAGTTGCTCAAATCATTGATTAAATTCGCTAGATTATTTCAGAGAGTAATGAAATGAGCATCCGCTGCAGGTTTACCTGTGAGATATTTCCGAAAGTTGCCATCAAATTTTTTTTCGGAGCGAAGTTTCAAAAGTGAAGTTTCAAAATGGTGCCCCACAGTTCAATTTTACGACTGTTCCATGTATTGCTATTGCGGTACTAAAACAGTCGTCGTAAAAGCAGCAATCAGCCTCATCCGCGATGTGAAAATCAGTGAAAAGTTTCAAAATGGTGCCCCACAGTTCAATTTTACGACTGTTCCATGTATTTTTATTGCGGTACTAAAACAGTCGTCGTAAAAGCAGCAATCAGCCTCATCCGCGATGTGAAAAACATTGCGCAGCTAGCTACGCACTGGATCACAAGGATGTGGCGCAGCTGCGCAACATTTTTATAGTGCAAGTCCCACGCCATGGCGTAATTTGCGCACGGGTTTGTGAAATCGGCTGCTGGCCCAACAGAATAGGAGGAAAATAGGCAAAATAAACCTTTTTGACACTCTCAATGCATTGTGGGTTTGGAGGCCAAACAAACCATGTAATTTATACACAAACCTATGATACTGTGAACCAGTCCAAATATTAATTGATTTTATGCTAAATATCTGTCATGAGTTGAGCGATACCCTTTTCACATATCTTTGCATGGAACATAAGAAAAATAATAACCAGAAAAATCTATTTTAAAGGGCAATACAAATAAAGGAAATAATTGGGGAATCCCTCTCAGGGTACCAGTTACTGATGAATGCAAATTTCTGGAATTAGAACAGCTAATAATGTCACATTATTAGCCAATCAGTAGAGGATTTTTGCAAGCATGACAACGAACATGTGACCAATGCGACCAATCACGTCCGTTCTAATGTGCTTGCTCTTCTAATGCCAGTTAAAGCTGATGCAATTCCCATGATGCTTTGAGAATGTCAAAAAGGTTTATTGAAAAATGAGATGACAGTTCAGGAAATAAGCTTTAATATGGTGAATTGTCTGTTGTAGCTCATTAGTAGCCACTGAGTGAACCAATAAAGTTGTTAGAGCTGGCTTTTGTTCTTCATCTTTACCTTGCTCCTGCATTATTGCAGTAGTGGACATATAGTTACACCTGCAACAAACAAATTTGCAAGACATTTGAAGACTTGGTTTCCCTGTTTGTATACCGAAAATCTTCTTCTTATACTTTCCTGTTTGTTGCTCAGTGGGCCATGCTTGTCCTGAACATCGAGAGGTCCATCCCCAAGGGCAAGCTGGCCAAGTACCAGAAAGCCTACTCCACCGAGATGAGAATGCCGTACAAGGAGGCACTCAGGAAGGGTCTGATACAGGACATGGAAGAAGCATCAGGCGAAGCGGGAGGGACGCTTATCATAGGTGGAGAGGAGCCATCACAGGGGTGAGTTTTGGATAGGGCTAGTGTTTTTTGGGTTTTTTATATATGCGTATCGTCCAACTATTAAGGTAAAAAGTCACCTAACGTCTGGCCTACAAAAAAACAAGAAAAGACAAAAATCACAGGGATAGAAGGTATCTGTTCAGTTTCACATGTTGCTTAAATTGTGAAAGATTATAGATGAAAGGGAAGTGGGTTACAGGTAAGGAGTTCCAAAGAGAGGCAGTATGAGGGAAAAACTTACTGTATCTCACAGTACTAGCCTTTGGAACAATAAGAGTGAAAGGATGTGATGAGACAGCCAGGCGAGTAGAGTGCCTGAAAGTTTGGACGGGGGAACTAATGATGAAAGGCCACTAGAACACCTTCCATGATAGTATCGATCAAAGAGGCTCAGTGAAGCAACAGAGCGTCGGACATGAAGGGGTTCCAGTGTTGTAACAAGTCACTGAAAACTGGGATTCATTCAGTCAAGTCATTGAACAGGGGTGAGATTTGTCAGGATTTTTCCTGATTTCAAGATTTTTGGTCGGGATTTCTGAATTTTTAAAGAATCTCTTTTGCAATCTGGAATTCCTGAGGTGTTGTCCTAAAGGTGTTTTTATCTGTAAAAGTGGATATAGACCAATAAAAACAGATATTTTGAGAGGGTGCCTTTAGGCAAATACAAACTGTATGATGATACGGGGTCCTTGTGGATTTTTCGTGGATTTCATGGAATTTTCATTTTGGCCAATCTCACCCCTGATTGAAGGCAATATAAACTCGGGTTGAGTTTACTTGCAAAGCAGGGGAAATCCTCGTAATAGGTGCTGATGAGCCCTCACGGGGTTGAGACTAGATAGGGCCAGTGTTTAGCGAGTAACAAAAATTGCGACTCAGTTGAATCATTTAAGTCGCTGACTCGTGTTGAGTTTGGGGGGGGGGGGGTCCTCACAATAGGTGCCAATTAGCCCTTACATGGGTGATTCCAGATATGACCACTGTTTAGCGAGTCACTGAAAATTGCAAGTTGAGTCCGATCATTTGCACTGACTCAAGTTTAAAGCTGTAATTATATTTGGAATTGTTTTTGTAATATATCTTTTGTATGTGAAACCAATTATGTCCATAAGTACAATAGGAATCCATTACAGTCAAACCTGTGTAATGTGGCCACCCACGGGACTAAAGAAATATGGCCATAGTAGACAAGTTTTGGCCCCACTGTGCGGGTGTGGTACATGTAATGTATGTTTGGTTGGGACCATCACAGGCTGGCCATGCACATTATACAGGTGGTCTCTTTACCAAACTGGCCACAATATCAGGTTTGGCTGTACAACGAACATCTCTACACTGAACATTTAGCTGGACTTTCAATGTGTTGTATTCAGTACACACCATTGTTCACCATACCAAATTTTTCATATTTAGTGATATTTCTGCCATTCTACCATTTGCGCTGATCCACGGAGTTATAAAATTGGTTGCCATGGTAATTTGGAGCTGGACAGGAATTTCTCCCTGTTTTTTTTTCCCTCCGTAAATTAGCAATAGCCTTAAGTTAAAAACTTAGTTATTGTACACGATTGGTAATCCTCCAATTTTTCTTTTACTGAATTATTACGAAATACCTTACTAGACTGTAAGTTAATAGTAGTCTCAATCATCCTGTGAAATGATGGCACCAGGTGTGTTGTCATTGTCAAGAAAAGTGGAAATTTATATCGTTTTTCCAACGATTGTTCCGCATAACAATCATTGGACATTTTTTTTTAATACTGCCCTCTATTGACCAAATGTAGTTGGTCCGCGTTGCGTCTAAAATGGGTTAAAAATATGAAAACAGGTGCAAGGTTGCAGTTACAGTACAAGTGTGTGTCGCATAGTGTACCGAAGCGACAAGTTGTAACCAGTCAGCTCGTGTAGTTATGTGACCAATTAAAACGATCCTGTTTACAAAAATTGGGCTTATTTTACAAGAGGGCGCTATAACAAATCCAGTTAACCGCCGCCCGACGGTTGAAAACGAACGCCACTTTTCTCTTGTTTTTTCGCCATCCAAGAATGCAAAACTTTGAACAGGTCAGTGAAACGATATTTCCTATAAAATACTAACCCCCAAATCCGCCCATTTCTGAAAATTGCAGCAATGACCAATCATGTACACTGCCTTGAACCGTATATACATTTATTTGTGTAAATATTCTTGCATAAATTTGTGCTAACATTCTTGTAGTTTTGTAAATATTTTTGTATGTGAGTAAATATTCATTTTTATTTAAAAAAAAAAAGAATGTAAGCATGTCCCCCAATGGAAACCAGTTTTAAACTGTGTGGGCACACCCTTGGAAAAGAAATGTAATAAATAAATACCATCTTGTATTTGAACCAAGGACTTCGTCCGTATCCTATCTGTTTGAATCCAGGGAGGGACAGCAAATTCCCAGAGGTCGACGCATCATGTACAAGTCTTGGAAGAAGGATGATCTCAATGTGCCCCTAGTTCCATTACAGAGGCGGAAGGCACCAGTCAATCTAGAGAGTGGGGAGAGGGAGAGGGAGAGGGAGAGGGAGTACGTGTGTCGTGCACTGTTAATCCAGACGGTACTGCCCAAGAGTAGAGCTAAAGCAAGGAGGGCTGCGGTGATAAAATGGAGGGTATGTGATACAAAAATTGACCGAACGCCATTTATCAGCAGTTTATACCAATCCCACTGACATTTTAATATTAGGGAGCATTTCATATTGTCCTGATGCGGTAGTGATTGCGGTACCGCTGTTTTTCTTTGCGGCGCTGCATTTCTTACCTCAGACCTAGCTGATGAATGGGAAGCCAGGCGGCTTGAATAACTGAATAATCATGAGGTCAAAACTGGAGCGAGGAGCTCGTTAGAGCTCAGTTGGCTTGTCCAAGAATTCTAGTTTGCAGCGGTCAGACCACGGACAAAGAACCCTAAGTGTTCAATGGAAGAGGTCTTAACCAGTTCAGGTCGGATGACGTGTATACACGCAAAGGTTTTGCAGTATTCAGAACGGATGACTGATAAACACGCACTCGATCGAGGCCGGTAATATCTGTCAGCGACCCGCTCGCAGCGAGTGAGGCCGGCAATATCAGGTTGTGCGACCCGCAGATTACAGCCTGATTCCACCTAAGCCCGGCTGGCATCGAGGTTCGTGAAAAATAATCCCGTGCCTGGGTCCGGTGAATGTCAAAATAATCCCGGCGTGAACTGGTTAAAAAACATTCACTGCAGCAAGACCCTTTGTCCATGGTCTGACGGCTGCAAACTGGAAATCTTTGTTCAGCCGACTGGGCTTTAATGAGGTTTGACCTCATGATTATTCAGTTATTCAAGATGCCTGCCTTCCTATTCATCAGCGAGGTTTGAGGCACAGAATAAAGCGCCGCACAGAAAAAAACAGCAGTTCCACAATGAAAGCCGCATCTGGACAATATGAAGGGTTAACCGCTTGAATAGGGACGACAGCCATTGCCGCGTTTTGAAAAAAGACCACCTGGCCGGTTGTCGTCTTTAGGTGCATTTCTGCGTGTACTCAATCCATTCATGTTTCAACTATATTGTTCTTGACTAGGAGTGTAATAAATAGATTGAGCTTTTTAAAACAAAAGGGGCGGCCGGGCTCCAAGTGCGATGAATGGGACTACTATTGTTTGCATTTACGCTTAAATGCACAAGCCCGTCTTGGCATACCCATCAATCACAGCCAGAGGCAAGGGGTTAACGTAGTATTTCATTTCATCGTATCCCAGGGTGCAATCAAGAAAGTCATCCGAGCAAACAAGCACGCCAAAGCACTCATGAGGGCGACCAGGGCCAAGTTAGAGCGCATGCCCCGCGGTGTACGCTCCGGCCCCCGTCACTCCATTACGTCCACAGTCCAGCCTAACCCGCTCCCCAGCGTCGCAGAGAGACCTCCGACGACCAGCGACCAGGCCGAGGGGTCACCCGAGGAGGGTCAAGAGGTTAAGGAGGTCAAGAGCCCAAGGGGAGGTCAGCTTCCGCCGTTGACGAGGAGGAAAAGCAGAGCGATCCTTCCCCCGGTGGTGTAAAGACTTTTTTGTTTTTAGATCTAGGAATACACCAGGCCAGAGATGTAATCAAGTCAATCACGAGTCAAATTACTAGTCAATCATGACTCCATTTGAATAGCTTGTGACTTATTGCAAGAACAGACTTGCGATGTGACTTGGGCTACAACAAGCATTCATCCTAAAATTGCTGTGGTTGGAAATATCATTAAAAGTAGAATATGATGACGTACACGACCATCCCTTGCAAGCCCTTGAAAATGCGCTGTTTATCTAAAAATCATTAACAAAAGTCATTTTGGGGAAAAGTCGGGCCGTTGGAATTCAGAGTGGTGCCCTTGGCACTTTGGTTACGTACAGGCTGCACTATGTGCGGCGCCAGCCTGAATGTCTTTATGTCAATGCGTAATTTTTTTCTTATTTCTCTGTATATATTACACATTATGGTAGAATTTTTACACTCGGACCTTGGAAATATGTTAGGTAAAAAAGATTAAATTTGGGGGATTTTAGGGCAATGTGTTCCTTTAACCCCTTGAAAACAAATGGCGGCTATGGCTGTGGTCATCTATATATGCGCATTCCTGTGCGTACTCAATCCACTTGTTTGCCTATTGTTTGCATTGCGCTTGGCTACACAAGCCTGTATTGGCATACCAGCACCCCATTAATAACGTACAGCCGACCAGAAGGGGGTTAATACACTGAAATCTATAGTCTATGCTTGTACTCTCATAGGATACATACTTGAGGCATTTATCCAAATACAATGCACTGGTAGTGCCAGTGAATTTTATGCAAGTGGGTCATTCCACAGGGTTGGGACACAGTGTGTGATATGACCATATCATTAAAACCATCATTACATTTAATTCAGTTATTTCATGTGACATCCGTCTTTGGGCGTGAGATTATTCGAGAAAGTTTTCTATCATGTAAGTTATATTTTAACAAAAATATGATAAAAAGTGTGTTATTTTGATGTAAAATAGACGTACCATGGACACCGTGTCCAAAATTTCTCTACACTACCCATAATTTAAGCTCGCACTGACGAATGTGATCTATCACAGCCCAAAAAAAGGAGTGGTTTTTTTCTTCAGTTTTTTATTTTCTTTTTTTTGGGGGGGGTGGGGCAGGTGTCGTGATTTCTTTCCCTCCTAAGTCTTGGTAATTCACTACAAATCAAAAATTCACCAAAGTATTTCTTACTTGTTCATTATTTGTTCAAAGCTTGTTTTGATTTTCGGTTTTTTATTCTTTTGATTGCCTGAATAGATAAACATTTAACTGTTCTTTCCAAAATGGTTTATCGTGCATTATAATATCCAGATGCTTTTGGCAGTTAAACTAGGATTCTCATTGGTTGCTTTTCCTTTGGGATTGGATATGAAATATTAAGAGCCAATGACTGGATTGTTCCGTAAATTTATCTTAAGTTTCTCCGGTTTTATGGAGCAAAATTCCTTGCACTAGTGCATAAATTTGAACACATGTGTTAACACGATAAGGGTATAAAAACAATAGGTCTTTTCTTTCTATTTTACACTGTGTAATTGAAGATTTGTGTAATTGAAGATATCTTTCTGGAGCTGAGGCTGAAATTTTGCTGAAATGTATTTGTAAATATTTGGATAGTGTTTTAATTCCTCAGTTTTATGCCTATGTAGTTGTATTTTTATATATATATATTTGTGTGTAAAACTTGTGTATTAACCAAAGGATGCCTTATAATGTTCAGCAGTGTAATACAATGTGTGTTTAGATAAAGGCATTTATTGTTAAATCGCTATTTTTTGTATTCTTCACGTCTGACTCAGGAACTGTCATTTTAAAAATTAAACAACCATTTCTATAAAGGCCTTGTACTTTTCAGTTCCCTACACACAAAAACAACTTTTGCTACCACAAAACCTTGTTGGGGAAATACATGTTTACAACAGGCAGCGTCTATACATGTATTAACCCTCCCTCTCTTGGTGCCAAAATGGAGCCAACTACCAGAGTTGGAGTCGAGTTCCTGCAAGTGCAGTCAGAAGTCCTTTCATAAAGCCAGTCACAAGTAACTGGATGAACAATGACAAAGGAATGCCTTTGTCAAAGCTCATTTGAATAGCTTGTGATTGGGATTAGGACTGGATGGCTTGTGATGGACTTGCAGGGACTTGCAGGGACTTGTGATGGACTCGACTACATCTCTGCCAACTACCCTACCTATCAAAACATATCGAGTGACAGGTTGTGACACACAAGCTGTGGGAGAGGAGAGGATTTTGTTTTTTGATAGGTTGTGATAACAGTAGGAGGGTTTAAAGTGCCTTACTAAAGGTGTTGTCTTTTTGATACTGATAACCTTTCTTTTAATTGAAGGGGACAGTGTGCAAGCCTTAGTGCATGCCCCTTTAGCACTGTTTGCTAATGATGTTAAAGGTAATATACAGCATTTGCAAATACATCAAAAAACAAAACTACTAAATTACTATGAAATACCTTACTTGACTGTAAATAGTCTCAAGCACCCTGTGAAATCATAGCACCTGCTGTGCTGTCATTTTCATGAAAAGTGGAATTTTTGTATCAATTTCCAGCGATGGTCGGCTGACCATCATTGGAACGAGTCTAGTTCCCCGACCTGATAATTCCCTGACGTCTATAAATTGCCTGAAGTAGGGTCAGGGAATCTCTTTGTTTTCCCAGCATTTGCTATAAAATACTAACCCCCAAATCCATTCATTTCTGAAACTTATAGCAAAAGCAAATGTTGTATACCGGTACTACCTTTAAAATGTACCTTGAAATAGTTGTGCATATTGTGGACCTGTGCATGTGACTAGGGCCCAATTTCATAGCGCTGCTTACGGTAAGCAGAAAAGTTGTGCTAATTATAGCAGGAAAATTTGCTTAAGCATTAGCGTATTTCATGGCCAAGTTGTGCTAAACTTGCGCGTGCATGGAGATTTATATTGTTACGTCACTAATTTAAGCAAATCCTTCTTCCGAAGTTAGCGGGCTCTTCGCTGTGCTTATTACTGCTTACAGTCTCTATGAAATGGGCGAGGGTTTTGTGTGTTAAGCAGTGCTATGAAATTGGGCCCAGCATGTCATCGGGTTATGATTCATGCTACCATGCACATGTCCTCATTGAACTTCTGTGAATCTAGTTAAGCTCATTTTCCTAATAGCAAAACGAGGATTTTCACATTAGCCAAATCTGCGCACTTCCGGGTTGAAAGCGAGAATGTCAGTGGCAAACAAAACAACGCTTTTCAGCACATTCATTCATGCATGAATTAATAAGGCCATAAAAGGCAGCGCAGGCGCACGATCAGCATAAAGTTGTTTACTGTGACATTAAGATCCTCGTTTTCAAACGCGGATGTGCGCAGATCGGCGCTAAACTCGTCGTTGTGGGATTCCTCTATAGTTATTTATAAAAGCAATACCTGTATGTTAGTTGTTGTTTTTTAAAGTAGAGGCCCCACAATCTCAGTTATGGCAAGAATGCTGATGGTAATCAAAAAGTTACTTTATCGCATGACCAATTTCATCTTTCCAAGTACCTCACAACTTTTGTGTTTTATTTGCACGATGCATAATATATAGCAAAGCTGCTGTGATGTTCTCCAAAGCCCATCAAAGCAGTCAAGTGCTTTTTGCACTTCCCTGACGTAGTGTAAAAATGTGTGTATGCACAGTGCTTTCCAAGAGACTGTGTGGAAAAAATCACAGGCTTACTCGGGTGGGATTCGAACCCACGACCTCCTGCTTACTAGTCCAGACGTCTTAACATCTGCACTAGGAAAGCACTGAGCATACAGTGCTTCATACAGCTACGTCAGAAAAAGGGCAAAAAGCTGCCTTCTAATTTACCTCATCCCCGACGCAAATTCCATCTTCCCACAAATTGTTGAATGTATTTGTAGATGTTCAAATGCTTATACATAGATCTATTTCAGATTTTGCAAAAGCCAATCTTCCTTCCATCCAAACAAAAAAATGTACTTAACCAGTTTACGTCGGATGACGTGTATACACACACTCAGCGAGGCAATGATCCAGCGGAAATATCTGTCAGCGACCGGCTCGCAGTGAGCGAGGCCAGGGTGTGCTACCCACAGATAAAGGCCTGAACCCGTCTGGCACCCAGGCTCGTGACAAATAATCACGGCGCGAACTGGTTAAAAGAGGTTGCTTGTCAGTCATTGTATCCTCTTTTTTTGAAATAGGAAATGGGCACTCTACTCAGAACATTGCCTTTCTTATGTTTTGTGGGGTTTTTTTTGCGGGGGGGGGGGGGGGGGGGGGGGGGAGGGGGGGGCTGGGCTTAAGTGAGATCATCAGAGCCAAAATAGTGGACATTTTGTTCTAATGGAGTCTCCAAAATCATTGTGAATAATATACTGTTCTCTTTTGAATGCTCCTTTCTAGAACAGTGTTTTTTCCCATTTGGAGCACGCTTTGTTTCTGGCACTATTCCCAACTGAAACGGCTGTTCTCGAGTAGGCATACACACTCATAGACTAGGGTCATTCTATAAATTTGGGGTCCAATTTTTGTGTCACTGTTATACATCTGACATGTATAGGATTTTCCAATTCATCAGGACACATTCTTTAATGCCTTTCTGTCTCCAAGAGTGTATCTGCCAAACAAGTAAAACAAATTGTGTGAAGTGAATTTTAACACAGGGTCAGGTGTGACTAAAAAAAATGCCACAAATTTATAGAATGACCTACTACGGTTTCATGTGGGATCATGCAGAATTCCCATAGGGTTTTGCATGGGAGATTTTTGTAAGGGTGTTCCCATATGGAACAGGTGGTGTTCTTGATTGGAGCAGGCAAAATGTTCAAAACATTCCGACTTGAGATGCTCTGTGACAGAAACAAAATTATGGAAACTTTTTAATGTTGAGTTACGATTTTAAACAAGATCCATTACTGAAGCTGGCATGCTTTAGCAGAATATCATATTCTTATTTTAGCATTAATTGGTCTCAGATGTTCAGAAACTAAAAAGCAAAACTGAATAAGAATAACTCGGGTCACTGTTTTAACAATTTTGGAGACTCGCGTGATAGTGTCTTTTGGAAAGGGTATTCAACTCAGTGACTTGAATTTTGCAATAAAAATGCAATGTACAAAAAACAGTTCATCAGTCTTTCACAAGTTTTGGTATTCCATTAACTTTTTATTTTTCCGAACAATGCAAATATTGTTTTAAATAAGTGATATACACATGTTTATGTATATTAGTAGTGACAGCGGTTTTTCGCAGTGCAAAATAAAAATGCTACACATTTTCAGAAACCTGTTTTCCCAGTATTATTGTTGAGTGTCAAATGCTAAAATTGTTTTTTTCTGTATTTCGCTAGTGCCCATGTACCCTGTCTTTACGTCTTCGGGATATTTGCTTAATGTAACCCAACTTTTGCTGCGTACATGTTTACGTATTATGTTGAGACAATGGACATTTCAAACCTCAAAATTAAAATGCTAGAAAAATATTGAAACATAACTATAATACAAAATGTACAATATAAAAAGAGAAGTCTACGTGTAAAATGTGTACCGCTAAACGCTGTAAGTTACTAAAGCCTCTTCTAAATATCAAACTAATTACAAAGACACTGAATAAGCTACGACACTATACGGTACTTTGCAGAAACTGACAACCGGAAAGCTAAACAACTTTTCTTTGTTAAAAGGAGCCAGAAGGATTTCAAGTTACTTCAATATCAAGTTACTTCAATATCAAGTTACTTCCTAAAAGGGTTTTGAGAAGATTCCAGGCATGGGAACATGTAACTAATAGTGATGCTACTAAAGAAACAATGAAGACTATTGAAATGGAAATTATCAGCGTTTGTCATATAAAAGTAAATTTTACTGAAGACAAAAAAACGAAAACTGATCAATTGACAGAAAAAAATGGACAGCAAACTAATACCTTGAAGTCAAGCTTTCTTGTAGTTATGTATCAGTTACCTTTTTTAAATATTGGTTGACCACACAACCAACATGATCGCTTGTACTTAAACTGATAAAAAAAGCATGAGAACATGACATTCTCTACCGAGAACTTTCTCTACATTAGGGCCCCCTTATTTACTTCGTTGGTTCTCGTTTCCGACCTACCATATTTTTGACTCCCGACCATGAAAAAAAATACGCCTTTTTAATTGTTTTTAGACCAAACTACCATCCTTCAAGGTAAAAAAATTTGATCTATAGAAATAAAAAAGGACCCCTTATAAACTTCGAATTTTGACTTGGAAGAGAGACACGGACATCTCAACAACAACAACAACAACAACAAATATACAGCACAGATTATCACTGGGACTGATATCAGAAAGCTGCTGAGTGAGTATTATCGGTAAGCAACATTCAGCAGACAACCAGCCAAGTTGTGTTCATAACAAAGCAGATTTGCCCGATAACAAAGCAGATTTGCCCGGTAACCAAATCAGGCCTGCTTAGCCCGAAATTCCCGCTAAGCAATTTTTGGCTACCGAAGCAGCTTCATGCGATCAGTCCCTTGGGGTCAGTGACCCCTGTCATGTTGCACATTCATTTTGTAATACATATTGGACTTGTCTATGTTGTGTAGAATCCGCCGTCGTGTTTGCGCGAGTAGCCGGCGTTCGTGGCGGCGCTGTGGTGACTATCGATGGCACCCTTGGTGCTGTGTATGCTCTCCTTCTTGGGCTCATGGGTGACCGATTTGACAGTGGGCGGGTTCATGGGGTCACATAGCGTAGGCTCCTCTTTTTTCCTGTTTTTGAGGATCCGCCTTTAAATAAAGGGAAGTAGCATTGTAATATTAACTTCTTAAATCTGGATAACGGCCATAGCAGCGGTTTGAAAAAAGACCACCTGGCAGTTTGATGTCTATAGCCACATTTCTGCGCTTACTCAACCCATTCATTTTCCAACTAAATTGTTTTTGAATGGGAATGTAATGAATAGATCGAGTATTTTTCCAAACAAAGCTTTCATTCACATGAAAGGGGGGCTCCAAGTGCAATGAATTGGACCACTCTATTCAGTTTTGTGCCTATTGTTTGCATTTACACTTGGCTGTATACACCCTTTCAGTGAGAATCCTGACGTACATGTGTACCAGCACCCTATCAATAGGGACCATTAGATTTGATACGCGTACGGGATACGTATGCGGCTCGGAAAAAGTCGCCTTTTAAACCCCCCATATTGAGTTACAATTTCATCAGTCTTACATTATGCATTTCAACATTTTGATATGAGATGTAAATTTCCGATAGTGTACCAGATGAAATAACAATGCAAAGTGGTGATTTAATAGGTGACATTTTCCGAGCCGCATACGCATCCCGCACGCGTATCAAATCTAATGGTCCATATTAACAGCCGGATGCAAGGGGTAAAACAAAATATACAGAAATTCCACCCAAATGTTTCTTTTTTATTTTCTGCTTTTTATGCCTTCCCCTCCTTTTATTTATTATACTTTGTATTCATGGTGTCTGCCCCTAAAGGCTGCGTTCGAGTAGCTCACCTGGGTCGACTCGGGTTAGCCCCGTGCCGTTCCATTAGCTCTGATGTCATACCCGGGGCTCACTCGGGTCAGCCACCACAGACCCTGCTCGCGGAGCAGAGTCACTGGTGGAATTATGTCACATGCATGCGTAGTTAAGTCTACAGAATTAAAAATGGCTGACCTTAAGGGCACTTGTATAATAAGGACTGTTCCAATAAGAGAACAAAATCCACTTTTAAGGTATTGGACTTAGCAAACTAGATTGCGACATTAAAAACAAACAGGTATGTCATAGATAGAGGGCAGAGTTTAACATTTTTTGTGGGAAGTTTTTTGGTAAAACGATCTACGAAGATGACAAAACGCAACACATAAAGATGGCGAAGACCGCACTGATTCGCAAGACACCAACCGCAAAACACGTAAGAAAATTGCATTTCCTCCCGCAGGAAACTGTTCAGAATTACACAAAATGATGTCATTAGAATTGAGAGGAGTATACTTTAGGTTGATAAAAACAACCTTGACTCGAAATAGATCAAATATAAAGAGGTGTCTGTAACAACACAATCGGCGACTTTTATTCCTCCATGGCCGACTCAAGTGCAAGGTGACGTCAACAGGAGAGGGCGTATGACCGTTCTATTAGCCCAGCTCTTGTGGCTGACCCGTCTGCCTTCACCCGAGTCGATCCGGGTGAGCTACTCGAACGCACACTATGATTGATTTGGCCTTGTTAATTCTGACTCAAAGTTTTCTTTCAGTCAGTATATACGTACATTTGAATACCTGATTGGAAGAAGGGCCCAAGTCCACCATTTTTGGCCAAACTGAGTTAGACACAGGACGTTTCTGCTAACAACATGGGCTATCATGTGTGTGACTTTTTTGTTAATTTTCTCAAAATCTGTACAAGTGGACTTCTTTCAATCAGGTATTCAATTGTATTTAACCCCTTGTGTCTGGCTGTCATTGATGGGGGGAGGGGGTGGTATGCCAAGAACAGGCTGTGCAGCCAAGCGTAAATACAAACAGGCACTACACTGAATAGAGTAGTCCTATTCATCACACTTGGAGTGGCCCCCCCCCCCCCCCCCCTTCATGTGAATTAAAGCTTCATTTAAAAAAGCTCCATCTATTCATTACACTCCCATTCAAGAACAACATATAGTTGAAACATGAATGTAATGAGTATAAGCAGAAATGCGCCTATAGATGTCAACCGGCCAGGTGGTCTTTCTCAAACCGCGGCTATGGCCATCGTCCATAGTCAAGAGGATAATCCTTGTATGTTCACTTTGTGGCTTTTAATTGACATCATTATTTAGTCCCCCGAGAGCTTTCTCTTTTTCATTCCACTTCTAGAGTTTCTAATGGGACTCAGATTTTTTGTTGAAAACAAATTTCGGCACACTGATTCCCACCCCCTCCACTTTCCAATCTTCCACACATATCAGTGATAGATGTGCCTTTTTGTTTCAATTCTAGTTTTTAATTTCGCCCTTTGCAACAAGCTTTTGGATAAAATGCCAACAACTTACCCATGATTCTCTCCTATCGTCTCGGGCTGTACCAGAGTCTCGTTCCTGGATTTCAGGAAGGCGCCGTGGTGATCGTAATCGGCTTTCAGGATGAAGTCTAGACTGTCGCGGGGAGCCTGTATTTGCCAAACCAAAATAAAAAAATTACAAATTCAGTCAGCATGTGATTCTTAAATCAATTTTCTTTGTTCAATTTTCTTTCGCATCCTGCTTTTGCGGTTGAGCCTTCGATATGAGTTTTAAAAATGATTTGGGAAAGTGGACTTTTATAAACAGGGATTCAACCTTTTTTAATAGAACATATTTAGTACATTTCATAATGCATGGACCTCGAGACTCTTTATATAAAAAGGATCAAAATCGAGACACCATTGTAACAATAACCACCAAAACCTTAAATTTGTTTGAGAGAAGGCAAGTCTGCACCGTAAAGCAGAGATTTGTGTATTTGTATCGCCCAGTACAAGGCCAAAATGCCACTCAAGTTGTAGGCTACAAAAGACAAGAAAGGACACAAATCACAGGGATAGAATTGTGAAAGATTATAGGTGGAAGGGAAGCAGGTTATTGTTATTATTATTATTATTATTATTATTATTATTTATTCAGCCATCACAAACAAGAACAACAATACAAAACAGTACTTCCAGATGGGCTAGGAGCAACAAAATCAAAGTAATTACTGTGATTCTTAGACCTGCTGCCCCACATCTGGTTGTAACAACAATATAAACAATAAAATATATATAAATAAATATGTATATATACAATGGTTTTAAGTGATAAGAAACATAAAAACATGAAATACATGAGAATAAAATATTCGAGAATAAACCAGTTTTAAGAGAGAATATGCACACTACGTGTAATTAAAATAAGTGAGCAAAAATAAAACGAGAAATCAGAAGGCACTAAAGAAAATAAATTAGTAAATAAATAAACAAATATAAATAATAAAAAAAATATTTTAAAAAAATAAATAAAAATAAATAGGTGAATGAATAAGAATATAAGAATATATAAAGTTAAAATATGGTTACAGAGAGAGGCAGTACGATGGAAAAACTTGAGTATCTCACTCTACTAGCCTTTAGAATAACAACAGTGAAAGGATGTGATGAGACAGCCAGGCGAGTAGAGTGCCTGAAAGTTTGGATGGGGGGAACTAATGATGAAAGGCCACTGGAACACCTTCCATCAATAAAGCAGGCCCAATGAAGCAACAGAGCGTTGGACATGATGAAGGGGTTCCCCTGAAGATGCCAGGTCCTGACCAATCAAATTTGAAACACGCCGCTGAATCTTATCAAAGAAGGGGCACCAGCTCAGATGATGTTTATAGATGTCTTTCAGGATTTTTTCTCAGCTTCAAAGACACTGCAATCTTTGGTAAAATATCCTCACCTTTGGGTCATGATGGTAGACCTCCCTCCTAAAGCTGGAGAGGGTATTAGTGGTGTTGAGTCGATTCCAGGGGTCATCTCTCTGTGCTAGATGAGTTGGCTGAGTGTAGGGCTGCTTCTGTGAATAAGAAATTAAAACGGACACAAAACTACAATCAAAATTAGCATTTGGTCAAAACTAAGAAAGGGAAATGGAAGGGAGCATGTGTGTGCTTTTAGTTACTAATACAGTAGAACTTTGCTATAGCGTACACCGCTATACCAAACATTTGGCTATAACGAATTGATGTGTTCAATATTTATCATTATTCACTACAAAGAACGACCACTATAGTGAACACTTTTTGTGGATCCCTAATGTTCGTTATGCTGGCGTTCTACTGTAAAATCCCCAGTAAACGCGCACTGGTAATTGAATGCACTTATCATTACTTTCTACACAAACATGCATGCAAGCATGAAATCCCATAGCCGTTTCAGAAAGCACATTGTGATCTCGGAGTTAACCTCCTTAAGCTTAGGGACTGTCACTGACTGTCGTACAGCCCTTTTTTCAATCCAAATTGAGGCTTAAATGTGTACAATTTGGGCAGGTGTATGAGTTGGCGTGTATACGAGTTAAACTGTTAAATCAAGTTTATCAAGGTGGCCAAGCCATCAAGGTTATCTCTGCAGAATTCCTTTTTTTTTTACATTCAGCCAAAATTAAGGCAAGACGTGTTCCCCTCATTAGCCTGAACGATCAACACCTTCGTCAAACGTGGGAGCCTCAGTATCACAACACTTGAGGTTTTGCTCATTTTCAGACATTTGAAAGACGGTGGAAATAAAAATACAGACTGAGTATACCGACATGTAGATTTTACTTTTTGATTCCTAACTGCCTAGCGTAACTTATAATAGTTGAACTAATTAGATAGGACGCGGGCTGAACTGAATTTTGCTATTCCCTATCGTGGCATCAATGGCATGAATGAAGTTCTCTTTATTTTCACAAACCTGCAAAGTTCTAGTGCCGATGAAGTTGTCGTCGTTCTGTGGCTTAGGGAAGGGATACGGATCTCTAGATGAAACTTCCATGTTCAATTTCTTCTTCGTTTCTTCAAAGGTGACTTCTCTCCGAATGTTATGCCTCAGTCTTATCTTCTTGCGTCGATCATCAACTGTGTGAATGCGCTTATGGATGCCGCGCCGGCAATCTTGCTTTCTGAGATGTGTTTGTTAAACGTCCGTGTACACACAATGGTCACCACGGCAACTTGGCGCGCCCTTGTACTGTAGAGGGCGCTATACACGGCGATCGATGTGAATGTAAAGAAATTATTGCAACTGGGGACTTTAATTATGATGTTTCAGTTGACGATGATGAACTCAAACCCAATTATTTCTTGTTTTGGTTTATTCCAATTGGCGCAACTCATACATGACTCAACACGTGTCACTGAGTCCACTCAAACAATAATCGATCTCATTTTCAGCTCCCATCTAGAGCTAATAAAGGAATGTGGTGTATTACCAGTCCTAATCAGTGACCATTATCTTGTTTATGGTCAACATAGTTGGAAAACTAAAATTAAAGGTCGCTCAATAAATTATGTTTGATGTCTTACAAATATAGACAATGATGCATTTAAAGACGACCTCCTAATTAATGCACCATGGCAAGATGTACTGGACTCTTATGATGTTGATGAAGCGTGGTGCAATTATTAACTTTCATGCGCCAATCAAAACTAAACGCATTCGGGGTGCCTCTTTACCTTGGCTCGATTGCGAAATTCTTAAACTTATGAGACAGCGGGATCGTGCACACAAAATCGCAAAACGCTCAGGCTCACAGATCGATTGGGACTCTTACAAAAAGCTGCGGAACAATGTAACTTATAAAATCCGCACTAAGAAGAGTGAATACTATACATCAGCCATAGAAGAAAATAAAAGCAATTCATCTATGCTATGGAAAAAACTAAAGGAGGTACTTCCTAAGAAACAGAAAATTGCTCCAAATTCTATCACTTCCCCAAATGGAGAAAATATTGACGATCCCACCGACATTGCTGATACATTAAATGAACACTTTTCTACAATAGGAAAACGAACAGCTTGAAATTGCCCATCGCGCGAACTTGAAAACAATGATACCTATACGCCTCTATCGTTGATTCTCTGGATGAACTTGAAGAATGGATCATGGACTGCACCTAATATTACAGAAGAGTTCGTTCAAAAGCAAATATCATCCAGTTCGGTTGGGAAAGCAACAGGTCCGGGTGGCATCAGTGTAAAAATGATTAAAATTGCTTCCCCTTATATTACTAAATCTTTAACTTATATTTTTAACCTCTCCATATAAGATGCGAGCAATACCCTAAAGATTGGAAACACGCCTTGGTAACACCAATTCACAAGGGATGAGATAAATGTAGTACAGGTAAATATCGGCCTATTTCTATACTGCCAATTATCTCTAAGATTCTAGAAAGATGGGTGCACTCGGCAGTATATAGCTACCTCGATGATAACAATTTGATACCTGGTTGCCAATCGGGATTTAGACCCTTGCACTCAACTGAAAGCACTCTACACGATTTAACAAACAAGTGTTTTGAGGCTATGGAGCAAGGTGAAGTTACAGGTAGCGTGTTTATAGATCTCAGTAAAGCTTTTGATTGTGTGGATCATGTAATCCTACTGGGCAACTTGAAGAAGCTGAATTTGTCATCTTCTATAACTAATTGGTTTAAGTCGTACATAGGCGGTCGTAGTCAGTCTGTAAATATTAAGGGCACAATATCGAAGGTTTTGCCCATAGACATAGGCGTTCCACAAGGGTCGATCTTAGGGCCACTTTTATTCATTGTTTATAGTAGTGATTTTCCATCTTGTATACCCTAAATTGCAACTTATTTATGTATGCAGATGACTCCACGTTAACGTGTAACTTC
Source organism: Hippasteria phrygiana (assembly GCA_037893225.1). Classification (NCBI taxonomy): domain Eukaryota; kingdom Metazoa; phylum Echinodermata; class Asteroidea; order Valvatida; family Goniasteridae; genus Hippasteria; species Hippasteria phrygiana. The sequence goes on from JAZGUH010000317.1 coordinate 645,391, forward strand.
TCTATATAGTATTAACGAAATAGAAAGGAACTTGAATGTAGCTCTTGCTAGTATTCACAACTGGTGCCTAAGAAACAAACTAGCATTAAATGCCAACAAAACCAAATGTATGCTTATTGGTTCAAGGCAGAAAATATCCAACGTCGACCTGAACGTGTGCATTGCTGATAAGGTTATCGAAAAAGTGAAATCTTGTAAATGCTTGGGTGTAGTTGTTGATGAAACATTAAGTTGGGGTACACATGTTGTACACATGTTGAATACGTAAGAAAGACTGTTTCGTCTAAATTGGGTGTGTTAAACAGAATTCGAGTTTACGTTCCCCAAAGCAGCCTGCACACACTCTTTGTAAGTTTAGTTATGCCTTCTTTAGAGTACCGGTATTGCTGTACGGTGTGGGGAGGAAGGTATTATCTCACGACAATACCCTCAACAAAAAGAGCCGCACGGATAATCCTTAAACGTACCTCTCTCAGTACCCTCACCCTCTCCGCTGATATGTTTGCCAGACTAAATTGGATTCCTTTTAATGAAAGAGTTCAGTCCAAAAAGGCTATCCTTGTTTTCAAAAGCCTTAACAAAATGACTCCTTTGTACATGACAAATCTGTTCACACCACTTACACTTACAGTGATTCGTGAAACACGACAATCGACCCAAATGGCACTGAAAGTTCCTTTCGCCAAAAAGGAATGCTACGTGACAAGTTTCGCTGTGAGTGGGCCAGTATATGGAATAATCTGCCTGAACAAATGAGAACCATAAACTTATTAAGTACATTTAAATCGGAGCTACGTAAAGCCATCTTCCAGTGATATTTCTGTCATTTACGCTGATCTGCGGAGTTATAAACTTGGTTGGCAAAATACTTTGGAGCCAGATGGGAATTTCCCCTTGTTTTTCACCCTAAAAGGTTTTTTTCGCGGGTTTTTCGCCCATCCCGTAAATCAGCAATAGGCTTCTGGAGAGTTAACCGAAAATAGATTTATTTAATGTGTAAACATTATTGTATTTGTTTAAATATTTTGTATGAATGTGTAAATATTCAGTTTTAACTAATAATATGCAGGGCCCCAATGGAAACCAGTTTTAAACTGTTTGGGCACACCCTGGGTAAAGAAATGTAACAAATAAATCGATGCTAAGCATAAAAATTTGCTTAAAGTTAGCATGTTGGTAAATACGGGATTATGAACCAAATTTAAATGTGAAGTGTATCGCTCGTGGCTGGCATTCGGCTGTTATTTGCTTAGCATGAAAATCCTATGGCCTTTTGGCTGGTAAGTTAAACTTGTTTTAACTAAGCAAGACTTTTTGGTGCTGAGCAATTTTTTGTGTTTAGCAGATCCCGCTGAGGTTCCACTCCGATCCACCATGCACCAAAATACGCGCTCATACAAACCAACACAAAATCAGACAGAAAGCGCCGCCTGATGACGCGCTCAGGAGTGCAATGTGTTTTTCACTGAAATTGGACCCCTGGCACAAATTTCTTTTCAATTTTACTAGAGTTGATCGAAGGTTAATTAACCTCCCCCCCCAAAAAAAAAACCTAAAATGGCCCTCCACGTTTCCCCTTGGGGAAATCCACCCCCCCCCCCCCGAACGCCGGGAATTCCCCGAGTTGGAAGACGAGTAATCATGCTTGATCTCCACAAATATTTCTACAATCAGTCCCATTTATAGGCCACAGGAACCTCTTGTTCATACCCTTGGGATCACAAAATAATATTGAGCTCGCGTGCAGGAATTTCCAGAGTAATGGTGGCATATGCACCCACCCCAGATGATGAAGAGCACCATTCCTTTTCTTAACCAGAAAAAAACAAACTTTCCCCTAATTTTGATACAAATACATTGTCAAACAAATCTGCTGTTTGTCTAGACACAATTCGTGCACAGGCTGGAGCTAGGCCTAAAGTGAAGGCAACTTTCGTTCACTGCATGATATGCACGGGTGACGGGTGGCAATATTGGAACAATGAGTAAAGCAATTATCCATACCCCCAGGTCAGGCATACGGCAAAATGCACAATGCAGAGGCTGCTCTTTTCTATGTTTTTCTTGTGCGGAACTGCCAAGGGGGGGGGGGGGGGGGGGGGGGGGGGGTTACCCCCAAGTGGAAAAAGTGTGCTTTTTTTGTGGGGGTTAGAGTGGCCCTCTGCCCACCCCCCCCCCCCCCCCCCCCCCGCCCCCTTCCGCCGCCTATGGATGTATTTAATTGAACTTCGGGAGATCTTTCCATTTATGCATAATATTCATGATGCATTTTTTTCCGAAGGCGGGTGAAGCAATAATCAGGCCTCGGAATAATTCAGTAGTTTTGATGAGAAAGTTATGTTTATTCACTATAATAGAACAGAACGTCACAGCATTGTTATTATTAAGTCAACTAGTTACATTCAATCATTTTTAAAGAACGGCTGTTGTCACGGTCGAGCTGCATGCTACATACAGGGCGTGTTTGTTTCACGCAGATCCGGAGCTCGATCAGTGATCCGGAGCGCCGAAAGCTGCTCCGGATCACGTGTTTAGGGATCCTGCTCGCGAGGTGGGTTCGCAAGATCCAAGATGGCGACGTGCGAGACGGGCCACGGAGACGGACAGAGAAAAGTGACGGTGTTTTTTCGTAGATTTGAAGCATTTAACGAGCTATTGTGACAGTATTTACTCATAATTCCTTTACAGTGTATTTTGGTTATTTACGATTTATTTTCTTTCTGGAAATACTACTAGATAGTTTATCATAAAAATAACCTCGCTGGATTGTTTGTTTGTTTTTTTGTCAATTTATAGACGGAAATAATGGAAATATGCCTATTATAATTATGCATGTGCGGCGGAACGTAGGGGGAAGGCATTGGCCCCCTTTTTCCACTTGGGGGAAACCGACCGGCACCGGCGCTGCTTTGCCCCCCCCCCCCCCGCCCCAGTTTCAAAAGTATTCAGCCCTGCCTGTATATATAAACGCCATGTGCAGGTGTCCTAGTGCATGGTTGGAAAAATAGGCCTGCTTCTCTTTTTTATTATTTTTTTTTGGCTGATTGTCATTCTAATGATTTTAAAGCATCATTTTAAAATTATTGGGGAATTTTCATGTCATTTCCATTTTCTCCGGGGTAAAAAACGGGGGATAATTATACTTTCCAATCCCCTTCACCGGGCAGGATTTATTTCCGTCGCCAGGAATTGGTTTTCGACATAATAATCAAATATCGCGTTTAGAAACGGCGGTCGGGCTACATCAAATGGTACCGGTGGTGTCGCGTAAAAACGGGGTACAGCGTCATAACAGCGCACACTGTCGGAACTTCAAAATCTTATCTAAACTTCGTGGCTGGCGCGTAACACGGTCTTTGGACAGATAAACGACCATAAAGTGTGATGACTTACGCTGGAGGCGGAGTCCCTTGGAACCGTCCATTTTTGGCGGGTACTGGAGTGGCCGACAAGCGTCAAAAGCGTTAAATTGGCTCAGTCTGCTGGCAGAAAAGCAGATGTCCACTTTTGAACCACCGGACAAAAACGTTCAATCAGCTTTTCTGCTAGCAGAAAAGCAGATGTCCACTTTTGAACCGCTATGGCTACAACGTTCGATCTGCTCTCTCGGAAAGCAGAACAGTAGAAAAATAGATTTGCTGAAATGTTCGATCGGCTTTTCTGATCGCATTGAAGCAGAAAAGCAGGTGTCCCTTTTTAAACCGCCAGTGAAGGGGAAAAAGTAAATTCTGCTTTTCTGGTAGCAGAAAAGCAGAAAAGTAGAAAAATGCATTATGGGAAAACGTTCAATCTGCTTTTCTGCTAGCAGAAAAGTAGAAAAGTAGAAAAATGCATTTTACCAAAACGTTCAATCTGCTTTTCTGCTATTTTAACAGCAGAAAAGCAGATGTCCACTTTTGAACCTCCATAATGCAACATATAGCGAGAGGGATTCGCGATCCTGTTTGTTTTCGTTCGGCTCTGGATCACCTCCCGATCCGTGTGAAACAAACAGGCCCACAGACTGTACTAGTACTCTAGTGGATAGTGGGATGGGCTGTGGATTATAAAAGGTCCCTAGTTCGAATCCACCTGTACCCATTTTTCTTTACTGTGATATCTTTGGGATAAGGGGAAAAGAGACCGAGAAAGTAGATCCTGGTTGAAAATAGATCCTAGGGAACGAATTATAGGCCGTTTCCGATTTACTTGGCTATGGCTCCAAATTTTACACGAATCCGGATCGCGATCAGTGCTAGTGATCCAGCCGCTGGTTCGACGAATACAATTAGAAGCCATCTTTGGGTACCCAATCGGGCGGTACTGCGCTCGCGCGCGCGTCATACGCATTCTTAGTTTTGAGGCGCGTGTTTACTTTGGCAATCCTATTGGTCGAAGGCGCACTGAGTGCGCGCGTATGACGAGCGCGCGTGGGACCGCTCGATTAGGTACCCAAAAAAGATGGCTTCTAATTTTGCTCGTCGGATTAGTCTATTGTACTAGGCGGAATGTGAACCAACGCACGGATCACTGATCGCGATCCGGCGGATTCGTGTAAAACACACAGGTCCTATGTGATGTGGCTGCAGCCACTACAATAAACATGTGTGTAATTTCAAGCCGTAGCCATTCGGACTCGGCCTACGATCGGCTTCGAACTAGTATGGTTACGTTTCGCCGGACCTGCTATATGAAAGCTACCGCCGTCAGGAATTCAGACGAAATAAAAAACAAAAAAGATTCAACCTCTTTTCCCAAACTACATCGTGTGTACGACCCCGCCCTGCGCCTTATGATTGTGCGCGAAGATTGTGCGGAATCGAGGTTGAACATTTATTAAAAGGCTATCCCAAGCTTGGACTATAGTGGCAGCGTGTTTGGATTTTGAGCAGACGTTCGTTTTGTCTGCAGCGGTCGGTAAAGCCGATTGCAACCTGAAAAACCCTCATCTGTCTCTGAAAACACAACCATCGGCATCCGATAACAGACTCAACGCGTCTACGGACAGTTAGTTTCAATCTTTAGCCGGCTAATGTCCGAAAACATGGCACAGATTGCACCAAACTTGCACAGGCAGCCATTTTCTCGTTGGACTCTCGTTTGGTTTTTGTGTATGGTGGTGTTGTTTTCCTCGCACTCGCAGCACTTTGTTCAAGCTAAACAAAAAAATGTAGATGAGAACAAAAGGGGGCAAGAGCTGCCAACATGCCAGATAGTAAGTGCTTTAATTTTACTTGTAGAAAAACTTTAGATAAATTTCCTTGTAACGTTAGAGATGATCTGTATAAAATAGGCTAATTTTTTATGGATAATATTAATAATATTATAATAATATGAGTGATTTTATGGTGTTTGTGTAGTTTTTTTAGGACACTAAATTTTACCAAATTCGGTGTTCACATCGGTGTCTGAAGTTGCTGATGAGATTCATTATCCATGTGGAGCAAGTATCTGTTTTTTTCATCATTTAATAAATCTTTGATTTGTAACTTCTGCCAAATGTGTTAAACAAAAGAGAATGAAAAAAAAAAAATTTGAGGTCTATGTCTGTTACAGGAACAGAACATAGGGCTTTTCCACATTTGTTTATTACATCACTTAGAATTTTGCATGCTTCCGACAAATCTACTTACATGTACTAGGCCTACCAAGTTTCATGACGATTGGACCTACCCATATGTGTTTCAATAAATAAATAATGCCTTTTAAATTTTGTGACGTCATTATAAATGACGTCACACATTTTTCACATTTATTTTGAAACATCTATGACAATTGTTTGACGAACCTAACAAAGCTATTAGAAAAATAATTTTGAATTTAGCATGTTGATGAGATGTGGCTTAAACTGGTTCAAAAACTGAAAAATCAATATAAAATTGTATGATGTCACTTCAATTTTCATAAACACAGCATGACCTACCTAAAAATCAAGATTGGACCAATCAGACCCACGGTTCTCTAGATTTAAGGGACCTGAAAGTGTGCACCTTTAAGAACGTTACATGACTCATGATGAAATCATCAGGACAGCACTTGTCGAAGAAAACATTTGCAACGTGGTCTTGCCCTGTGTCAAGATTTATAGAGCCAATCTGATGAATGACAGTGTACAATTTTGAGAGTACAATGAAAGAGGGCAAAAGAGGAAAGGAAAGAAAAAGACAAAGAACAAAGAAAAGAATGAACAAAAGGCAGAAAAGTAAGGGGAAAAGAAAAAAAATCAAAAAGAGAAAAAATGTAGTGGAAGAGTGTAGAGATACAACCCATGTAGACTTTTTAAAAATGTCAACACGAGTCAATTACGCTACCTTTTCACACTACTCAACGCGGTTACACGGGTCGAACCAGAGGCGTTTTCAACACGGGTCGAACTTCTTTACACGGGTTGAGATCGAGCTCTCAACCTACCTCCCGAGCAGGGTTAGTTTACACGTGTCGGATCCGGGTACAACACGGAGATTTTTCGTAGTGTGAAAAGGCCTCATAGTCTCTCTTTCTGGACCTGCATGTACTTTTGATTTAATAGTGCAACTGTGTATAGTCTAGAGTTATGCCAGCTACCAAAAACATCTACATGTATTTACAAGCATGCTTTCAATTTTTCATTCCATTTGGTTGGTAGGCTACATTGTATCTCTACATTCTTCTCAGTTATTGTATTCAAAAGAGTGTACTCTTCAGGGTTATTTGGGGGTTATTGTCAGCACTCAGTATTGTAATCATGCTGAAAGATCACTATTCATGTCAATGTTCACACCCAAACCAGGGTGCTCCATGAGTGCTCATTGAACCATACAAGCTTGCCCTTGGCATTACATGTAGCTTTGAAAATCATAAAGTGTGACATTGTGAAATTGAATTTGGAGATCATGCACCACGTGATATTCTCTAAATATTTAACTTGATTCATTTTTGTCTGTTTATATGTCTTCTCACAATAGAGCTTAAACCGAACTGATCCGATCCAACCATCGTAAATATGAAACCAAAAGGCCGACCCTAACCGACTGATTAGATGCCCAAACCAAACCAAACCAAACCAAACCAAACCAAACCAAACCAAACCAAACCAAACCAAACCAAACCAAACCAAACCAAACCAAACCAAACCGTTCTCCCAGTTTGCATATACATGTACATATGTACAATGGTCTGTCAAATAGAGGAGATATTCCATCATATGGTCTTGCGTGTTACAATGTAGATATGTACAATGTACATGTACCTGTCTAGTTGGGATATATGTACAATGTATCTAGGCAAATGTTACATGTACAATGATGTACATGTACATTGTATGCTCTTGCATGCATGTACGTACGGTTCTTGTACTGTTATTTCCATCAATCCCTCATATTCATTAAATATGCCACAAGAGAAACTGATTTAAGTATTTTTTTCATCCTAACCATGCTAGATCCAACAGTGCATATGATGTACTTTCAATTGGATATTGCTGATGTGGTAAAAAGACCTTGGCGAACAAAAGACCCTTTGTTATTGCTGTTGGATGGTGTTAAATTTACTGCAGCAGACTAATCACTCTATCTGTCATTGCATTCTGTTGGCTTGATCGGCAGAGTACCTGGAGAAAACCCAACTGTGGCTGTAGGAGAGTTGGTCAATATTGAGAATGAACAAAGACAATTGGAAGACATCTGGGTCTATAGATTATAGGGGTCCAAATTTGGTGTCCCTGTTACAATGTATGTGACACAGGATTGTTTGGTTTAAATCACTCAATTTAAATCATTGATTTAAATCATAACTTAAATCAATGGAAAAAAATCACTAATGATAATTACATTTTGATTGTTTTTTATTTCTGCTATTTCTGTTATTCAAACCTGACTTTCATTAACTTTAAATCCCTTATACTCACTCTAAAGGGATGTATAAGGCCAGTTTCCTGAAACATTGTACTACATTTATCTTGTGTACAATGCATATGATTCTGAAGTAATGTACACTACTACCTACATGTATGTATTACATGGTATACAGTATTCATCTCTTACACATGTACATCTGTTTAACTCAATTATGCATGTAATGTGCCTATCAATGATTCCCCCGAACCCCCCCGAAATTCCACCATGGTTGTGTTGAGGGGGGGGGGGGGGGGGGGGTCCTGTTAACTTGGATGAGAAATGTGCAGTATGATGGTGATGCTGTAACAGATTTTAAGACAAACTATGTATTTGAGAAAAGAATATGATAAATGAAAAGGGATTTCAGTACTGATTTCATGAACAATTGTGTGTGGTTATACTTGACTTTCAAAGATGGTCCTTTAAATTGACTTATTTGAAACAAATGTTTTATGCAAATGTACAATGGTAAAAAAAATAAAAAATAAAAATTTAAATAAAGAAAATATAATTTAAATAAAAAAATCAGATGTTTTTTTTTATTTAAAGAAAAAATCATGATTTTTTTATCAACCCTGATCTGACATGTATCTGTAAGATTTTGCAATTCAGGACATGTATCTCAAAGAGTGCATGATTATGTAAAGCAAAGTACCTGCCAAACAAGTAAAAAAATAAGTCAATTTTAATGATACTTGATGGGAAATTACACAGGTCAGGTGTAACAGAGACACCAAAACATTTCACACTTTTGGACCCAGAATTTATAGAATAACCCATCTACATTGTACGACAATACATGTACATGATGTACATTAAGCCGTGTCCGCACTGGACTTTTTTTTTAAAGGTTTTACCGAGACGATAGTAAAATGAAAAATTGTCAAATGTGACCACTGTCCGCACTCGGACTTTCGAAAGGGGAAAATTTTACCGAGACCGTGGTAGAAGTAACCGAGCTGTCAATATAGATTCATTTTTCCGGCCGATTATGTACACGCAGGCCTACGTCTTTAGCACCAATCAAACTTTCGACTTTATCAATAATAAAATCTGCCATAATTGCGACCAAAAGAGGAACAACGCACTGGAATTTTAAAATTTGCCACATATATGCACCGCACCGCGGTGAAATAATGCAAAGCACATGCGTGCTTTCCCTGTGAAGCATACATATGACCTTGCGCTCGGGCCGGATGTACGCTTTCCTGAGCACACTTTTAACGACTCGCACTGGACTTATCGTCTCGGGAAAAGTTACCTGGTCAGTTTTCCTGGGCAGCAGTTGCCCGGTAGAAGTAACCGCTGGACTCAGGAAAAGTAACTGAAAGGAAAACGTCCCAGGCTGTCCGCACTGGACTTAAAATGGGAAAAGTACCCATCGTCTCGGTAAGTTTTACCAAAAAAAGTCCAGTGCGGACAGGGCTTTAGAGAAGATTAAAAAAACTGCCTGTACACTCCCAGCCAGAATTTGAACACGGACACCAATGGCTGCAATCTCAGCTTTTGTTAATATTTTGTACAATGTACCTATGCTTTTGGGAGGAGCTGTTAAGATTTTATTTAAATTTTCAAAGTGGAAAAAAAAAATGGCAGAGTGGGATTCGAATCTGCGACCTCCGGAATACCGTACCGGCGTTCTACCAACTGAGCTATCTTGCCCTATGTTGGCAGGTCTCCCAGATTGTCGGTATCGTTAATTAACCCTAACCTTCCCAAATCCTCCAAAATCCTCTTTGCCAAATGGAGGAATTTGGAGGATTGAGGGTCTTTGGAAGTTGAAGCAACAGAGCATTTTGCAGGATAAAGGGCATTAGAGAATTGTTTTGCCTCTGGAGGAAAATGGAGGATCCAGTTCATCAGGCCCAATCTGGTGCTGGATGATTTTTGAGGATTGAGGCTATACTGGGGTGTTTATATCCAAAACCCACTGGAGGAATGTACAGGATTCATGCAGTGGTCCCCAGTATTACAAATACTGGAGGATTTAGGATTTTAGATGATTAAGGTTGCGTGTAGAAAAAATGCTGTACATTTAGGGACTTAGGAGTTAAGGTTAAAGATTTATCTACATGTTTATGTACAACTACATGTACATGTACATGTACTTGAAGCAAAAACTGCCTCTCCAAAAATGATTTTGCGAGTCCCCTGGACGGGTAGAAAGATGGCCAGATGATACTGTACATTGCCCTGTGTGTTGGCTGTCTCCCAACTATGCCATTGATGTCTTCATTAACCCTAACTCCCTGGGTGGTGTGAAAAATCATATTGAAATTGGAGGATTCAGGACTGTTAGGGTTAAAATTATGATTGTACTACCGGTACATACATGTATTTAAAACAACCAAGAATACATGTACAAATACATGTACATGTACATGTACACTTGTATTTTTATTTTTTTTTCAGAAGATTGCAGATGCCCAGAACAGATAAAAAGCAGGTTTTCCATTAATAAATAAAATATTAAATTTAAAATATTTAAGAAGAAAGAAATCCAATTTATTGATGAGCACAGGAAATATCTTTCAAAATGTATGTTAACATTTGCATTTTATTAGTATTATTTTGTTGTTTTTTCAGGACCAATTCCACTATGTGTATACTGAATGTGATAAGAATGGAGTCAGGTGGCGTGTGTCTGTGCCTGATCCCAGCACCTGTGTGGGTGGCGCACCAGAAGCCCCAAAACGAGCTGTTGACTGCAGTAAGTACTCTGACCCTAACCCTGCTGAATCCAACATGATCCAACAATTTGATATTCCCGTTGGACCCTTTTGCATTGAGCAGCTAACTCATAGTGTTACAATCTTTTGCTGGTTTCTCTACTAAAAACAATTGCCTTCAGTTGTAAAGGGTTCGAAATTTGCACTGGACCTGTGGACCAAGGCTGTCGATATAAGTGCTGGTCTGGTGGCTTCCATGACCAATATTAAGTCTGATGGTCCAGTAATTTGATCTATTTATCAGTTTTAAAAAAATTATTTCAGTTGCACAAACCTCATAGAAAGAAATACACCCCACAGTGTCCCACATCATTTGGGATTACATACATAATTCTTTCCCAAGATGTGCCTTTTTTCCTGGAAATTTCTTTCCGGTCTAGTGGATGTCAATATACATGTGTTTTTGAGTAGTACAGTCGACTCTCGGTAATAAGAGCTCGGTTAACACGAGAACCCGGTTAAGACGAGAATTTTCGTTGGTCCCGACCGAATTGTGCACATTCTTATGGGAGAAAATTCCATTAATACGAGCTATGTCATGTCTGTTTACGCAAGAACTCGGCTAAGACGAGCATTTTTTGCGGCCCGATTGAGCGCAAATGCATGTATTGTTATCTATTTTCCACGAACATTTTGGAAAACAACCTGTCAATCAGCGAATCCATTCAATTTGATAAGTAATTGTAATGTTCGTTAATTCTGCAGTGCGGTTTTCACTCCGCGTACACACATCACCTGTTTGTGTCTCATGCCGCAATGATAATGGCGCAGTCATAATGCTCGCTAATCCTGCTCTGTGGTTTTCACTCCACGTAGACATCAGCTGTTTGTGTCTCGAACGTGCTGCTAGAGGGGGCTATTAAAAGGTGGACAATGGGCGATTGCGGTTCCCGTGCCGCTATAAGAGGGGTTTGTTTATGGCGGCTTTCATGCCGCCGGAACGCGTAAACTGTGAAAGCAGTAGCCTGCACTTGCTTTCGTTCCCCTTCCAGCCAGCAGGAAAAAAAATAACCCAACCATGCCAAGGCAATCATGAAAAGCAAAATGTTTGGCGCCCTCTTTTGTTCAGTTATATCAATCCCGTTTGTAACTCAAAATATTTAATTTACCCCCAGGATTATCAATTAATTTTAGAGCTTATTAATCCCCAATAGTCGCACCCCAACATTTCAAATTTTACCGTAAAAAATAGTCATTAATGAAGACCCCCCACGATCGAGAAACGCCCTCTGTTGTCCACAAAAAAATGCACTGGTTTCCTCCCTTTTGTGCCTTATGCTAGTTTCCGTGATGGTTACCAACTAACAAGAGCCCGGCGCCATCAAGATTTTTGTGTATGATGGAAATACTTACGTGCGTGTAGCTAATAATGCAGTGGTTTGCAGTGATCTTGGCAGCTCAAATCGCCCGGTCAGCGAACTCCAGAGGTTTTGTTCTTGTGCTCCGGTGTTGTTTTAATAAATATTACTGCTTGTTTCATTAAAAATCAGCTTGCAACATTTTCATACATGTAACCAATATAAAGCAATACAATGTTATCGACACGATGTGCGTGGCGTTTACATCGTGTTTGGGGCCTATCCACGCATCACATTTATACACAATAAAGGGGAAAACCTGCAGCCCGGATAGGACGAGAGCCCGGATAATACGAGATATTTGCGTAAGTCCCGAGGACCTCGTATTAACGAGAGTCGACTGTATAATACAGGTCTACCAACATGAAAATTGTTGGGCCCCCCCCCCCCAAAAAAGGGAACTTTTTGTTGAAACAAAAAATGTTGACAACAAAATTGAGCCCCCCCAAGTCAAATCCTGTGTTTGCAACTTCACCACGCATAATCATAATTCACAACTGACCATTTCCATGACTGTTGTGTAATATCCATTCTAAGTTATTACCAGTGTGAAAATTATTATGGTACAGAATTTAAGGTTTTAAAATGTTTAGGCCAAGTAAAAAAAAAAACATGTTTCTCGTCCGGGTTTTCAAAAAAAAGGAAAAAGAGGGGCTTTTTATTTTTTATTTTTTATTTTTTATTTTTCAAGATGGCCGCCATTAGAGATTTCTGACAATCCCTGATGTGTTCGCTATAAATGAAATGTTACAAATAAAAGGGACAATTGTTAGCCACACAAGAACTGAACATATTTACATTGTTTTAAGTGTTAGCACCATGTTTTACAAGAACTGAACATATTTACATTGTTTTAATAGTGTTAGCACCATGTTTTACAAGAACAGAACATATTTACATTGTTTTAATAGTGTTAGCACCATGTTTTACACTTCTATTAGACTAAGTATCAAATTCAATGCAGACCAGTAGATATTGTTGCACTGGGTGATGCTGGGATAGGATTGGTAATTCCATGCACTGCAGATTTACTTGAATGGTATGCACACGCTCTATGTTCACCTGCTCCTTGTGTATTCATGCAAGTACTGGTACACTTTACTTTGTAGAAAACACATCCAACAGATACATTTGCAACACATTTGATGCAAGGAAATACACAAATATTTGTTGAAAGTAAAAATACAATTTTCTGTTGAAATTCAGGCAATTGGCCAATCCTATTCCAGCATCACAAACAAAACAAAATCTGTTGGTTTTTAATATTTGTTTCTCATTTTTTGGAAATAAAAAATAAAAAATAAATCCAGGCGGCCTCAAAAAAGGAAGCGGGCGGGGACGAGAAACATGTTTTTTTTTTTATTTCGCCTTATGTGGATGACTAAGCCAATAGAGATGGGGTGTCAATGATCCTGACGGCACATGTATAATGTACCTAATACAGAAGACAATGATGACTCATCACCAGCCGTGCACGTTGGCGTAGTACACACATGCAGCCATGGTTAATTCATATAATGTAGACTTTAACTCATTGTGTCCAGGGATCTGATAATCTCCGATCCCTGCTCCTATATTAAAAAAAAACCAGTTATTTTATTCTTTGCAGTGGCTGTCACACCAGTTGTTTTTAAAATGAATTTTTTTTTTCATTCTAGATTTACATGTATGCATAGTATGTCATACATGTACATGTATGTTTTGTTTCTTTACTGTGCCATTGCAAGATGACGTGCATATGTACAAAAATGTACATGTATGTATAATGTACGTACATGTACATTCTAAATGCATGATGTACTCTGTAAGACCTGGCAGTCAAAATGAGCAAAATTAGTAGCTTGCACTGAGCATGGAACATCCCCAGGGCTTGAAATGAACGACGGTCATGACGGCCAGTGCCGTCATTGCCTTCTTACTGGCCGAGGTGCCTGACAAAAAAAAATCTTGTTTTCTCTGCCAGTTTTGCCTTGCCCCATTTACCTTGGCCGTTGTGCCCTTTTTGCAAAAACATCCATAAGCCTATTACAAGCCACTACACTCCTTGATTTCATTTGTTTTTACACACATTATATTTATATTTTGATGTCATGCCAGCCCAATCGGTGTTCCTAAAATCTTGCTGCACATCACCTAAACGCTGGCAATCATGAGCACGAGGCATGTGAATCGCATGTCACATCATGTAAACCGTACGGTGTATACACAAACTGAATCTGGCTTGGCAATTCCCCACATCACACAGCATACATGTATAATGTACACATACTACATGTATGTACACAAACTGAATCTATAGTCCTGTATTTTTGGAGTGTGCCGATACTTCAAGCAGCGACACCCCCGCTGCAAGAATAAATGTCTGTGTTCGTATACGCACACACACCAGCAGGAGTAGGTACGGCAGATCTTACGTGCAAAGTCAACCGACTTTTTTTCTCAGTACTTCTACGCGCAGTGCACATAACATTGATGTTCGTGTACGGGGCAAACAACAATAGTCACAACATGCGTCACGCATGGTGGTGTACGTTCCGATTGTCAACATTTTTCAATAAGCCTTCCTTTTAGTTAAAAACATTCTGAAGGGGGAAAAATCAGGAAAACCAACAATGTCGCGCAAAGGTCGATTAAAGCGGGCAGCCCCAAGGCCAATTGGAGAAATCAGCCAGCAAATGCAAGAAAATTGATTTCTTTTTCAGGTACGTACACTGCTGGGCGTAAGAAAAAATACATTTCAATATTCACATTTAGCCTCCATGCCCTTTTTTAATTCTGCAGATATAATTTGGCCTTGGTGCCCTATATACCTACTGGCCTTGGTGCCCTCCATAATTTTGCTTCATCCAAGGCTAAAGTGGCCTTGCCCTAAACATTACCAAATTCAAGGCCTGAAATGTACAAGCAGAGACCAGGGCTATAGAGAGAGGGAGGGTTTTCGTAGGACAAAGTAACTCAAGAAATGTACAGTACAACTTTGCATTACAACAGACACCTCTTTGTCAGACATTTGCCACATGTATACACATTTGTAATATACACAGTAGGCTTGTGCAGCCTAGCGTAACACCAACAATAATCGAACAATGGATCGAATATGCAGAAAATGCTGGTATAGCTGTCAACCACCCAGGTAGTCTTTTTCAAACCAGGGGGGAGTTAAACCTAGCTACCCTAACTCCCTAGCGTGTGTGAAAATTCATATTGTGATTTGAAGATTTGGGATTGTTGGGGTTAAATAAGTACATTTGAATATTGATGAAGTTTATACCAAGTAAGGCCCCAAGTCCAAATAGGGCCGGTATGTATACCGTCTCCCGGTATGCAAACCGGTTCATTTTAATCCTCCCAAACCAGGTTGGATACCGTCCAAGCCTCTACTGGAAGGCTGGCACCGTTTGGGAGTCCATTGTGTCCAATTCCTGGGCTGGTGAACTCCTTTTAAATGCAGACAATCGGGTGACTTTTCTCCGATAATAATCTTCCAAGGGTTAACAAAGGCCCTAAACGTTTGCTCAGTTTCAAAGAGTTTGCTGCTGGACAGAATTGACCACACAGTATTCACACTTCGGTAATCACTACACATAAGCGTATACTCAGTTTAGTCTATTAATTAAGATGGCTTTGAAATGCCGACGAGCAAGTGAACTTGTACTGTCCGGGGAGGGGTAAAATACCGTCCGTGGTTTAAACGGGTCTAATACCGGGAGCCCGTATGCAGACCGGCCCTAAATGGACTTCGGGCCTAAAACAGACTTTGAGCCTAAACAGGATCCTGCACTAACAGCGTCGGTGTATTCTTTCTCCCCTGTAGATTTCTCTTGTGGCCCGGGTGAATACCTAGATAAGGACAACACCCAGCAGTGCCAGAAGTGTTCCCCTGGGACCTTCTCCCTCGGAGGGGGCAAGTTATTCCAGGACTGGACCACCCTCCCCGACGGCTTCACTGTGGCCAGCGAGGAGTACGATGATCACGGTTCATACTATAGGGATGACGATGAAGATCAGTCCTGTGCCAAGTAAGATCACTTTTGCTAAAAATAATGTCTCACTCTCTTCTCAATTTGGCCATGCAGACCATGCAGATAACCAAGGCCTCTGTGATAGATTTTCATGAGGAGGATGTTTTTCCAGACCAAAATTAGAAATGTTCATAAACTGACCCCATTTTGTTTGTGCCAGGCAGAATGGGCGGCGGGGTCCAGTTTTTTAGTGGGGACGCTTTCAGTAACCTTTACACATACATATGTACATCTAACCTCAATCCAGTAACCTTAGCCCTAACCCCCACAAGGTATTCTCTGAGCACCCTGCCAAATGCAACAGAATGCAACACGGCTGAAATAAGAACCGTGGCAAATGCAATGTTGCACTGTGCAGTGAACTCATCTGTACCAGCCTTGTTGCTGGAGGCTTATACATGTATAATACTAAATACAAAAGAATGCATCAGACCAGGAGACATGCCTTGACTGCTAAATGCAACAACTTTTTACCATTGGTGCATTCTGTTGCATTTAGCAGGGTTAGGGTTAATCCTGATGACCTGGGTCCTCCATTTTCCTCCAGAGGCAAAACCCTCTTATGCCCTCAATCCTGAAAATTCCTCCGATGCTTCAACTTCCAAAGACCCTCAATCCTCCACATTCCCCCATTTGGCAAAGAAAATTTTAGAGGATTTGGGATGGTTAGGGTTAATGATTTTATAAGAACGGTAAGAATATTGACCACTTGACTCTATGGCAAACTTGCCGTCCCCCCCATAAAATCATGTACACTTTGTAGGATTTTCAGTAACCAGTTTCTCCATTTGCTTTTCAATGCAAGCTCGACCTGGGAAGTCAAGGGTAGCCACATCCGTTCGCCAGGCGACAACTGTATCACCAAGCTGATCTACGCTGCTAATCTGATGAAGGAAGGCTATGTGGAGTTCACGTATTCCTTAGCGAATGACGTTACCATCTTTCATGTCTCGGTAAGTCCCGTGGTACCCGTAGGTGGCATTCGTTTTGCTGCATCCAACTTTTGCAAACAAAGCTTTCATTCACACGAAAGGTGGGGGCTCCAAGTGCGATGAACAGGACCACTCTATTCAGTGTGGTGTCTGTTGTTTGCATTTACGCTTGGATGCACAGCCCCAATCCAGACATACCAGCAACCCCGTCAATAACAACAACCCCACCCCAACAGCCCGATGCAAGGATTTAAGTTTCTCCAAAAAGACCATGTCTGCCACTGCAAACCGGCTTTTTCGTCCGTGAATAAGCCAGTTCGTTATCTCAAAGGTCAAAGAT
The DNA here is from genome assembly GCA_037893225.1 of Hippasteria phrygiana. Classification (NCBI taxonomy): domain Eukaryota; kingdom Metazoa; phylum Echinodermata; class Asteroidea; order Valvatida; family Goniasteridae; genus Hippasteria; species Hippasteria phrygiana. The sequence goes on from JAZGUH010000317.1 coordinate 662,625, forward strand.
TATTCGGGATAAAATTGCTGCATAATGTCACGCCATGTTACGCGAACGCCCATTCTGATTGAATTTAACACGTGCGCGTTGTGCGACCACTTTTGCGTCCACACGCGCCCGTTAGGTCACGCGGGTCATTCGGGATAAAATGTCATTGTGCACATGCGCAGTTGAAATATCGAACTGGCTTATTAAATCAATAGAATAAAAAGCGGTGCCACCTATATACATATGAGCCCACTGAGCCGTAACATTTTTTGTATTATAATTGGGTCTACAGGTCTGAAAATTGGGATAATTTATTTGGTATCTATTGAAGATTGATCCTCTATTTAGATCTGGACCCAGGAAAATCGTAAGGGTGGTAGGGCTGGCAACAATGGATTGAAAATGCAGAAAATGGCATGTATAGACATCATCCGGCCTGGTGGCATTTTTTTGGGCCATTTAGCATCATCCATACGCAAGGGGTTAAAAAAGATTATATTACAAAGTGAAGACAAAATAATAACAAAAGATTTGTCTTCAAGTCTAAATCTTCTCATTGCTGTAGACAAATCCGACCAAGCGTTTTTAATGGTAGGATGAATGTGGTCATGATAGGGGTACATTGTTTATACTGGGTCAACCAAGCTTGGGTTTACAAGGAGACGCTGTGTGGAAGCACCTCATCAATGGCTGCCCATGTTGGACCAGTACTTGCCAATAACAGTAAAGGATGGATTTGTTAGACTTATTAGCGTTCGGCTCCAAAATATTTGTATGAAAAGTGAAGTCTCGACGATCTGTACATGTGCAATGACGTCAAAGTTTGGGATATGATAGAAGAGGGTTTGTTTAACCCTAACCTTCACAAATCCTCCAAAATCCTCTTTGCCCAAATGGTGGAATTTGAAGGATTGAGGGTCTTTGGAAGTTGAAGCATTGGAGGATTTTTTGCAGGATTGAGGGCATAAGAGGATTTTTTGTCTCTGGAGGAAAATGGAGGATCTAGGTTATCGGGCTCAATCTGATGCTGGATGACTTCGGAGGATTGAGGTTAATGGGGTGTTCCAAAACCCACTGAAGGATTTTGCAGGATTCGGGCAGTGGTCCCCAGTAACAAACATCTGAGGATTTGGAAATTGGATTTTTGATGATGTACATGTGTAGGTACTTGTAGTTCGAGTTTGGCATGCTTTATGTTCAAAAGACGTCAGCGAAAACAATAACCTCCCAAAACTCTGATTAGTCGCTACAGAATCTTGTACCTTTTAGACCTAGAAATTACAACTTAAATGTAGAGATTATTTTTTTTATGTTAAAATTTTCGGTTCTTTTCTTCCCAGGTGACCAATGAGAAGTGTGAGACGGGTCTGTCGGGTGACAGGTGGCCAGTTGCGACTGGTGAAGGCAAATGGGCGACATATAAGGTTCGTCACAAAATCACAAACCAAAGTTTATATGCGACCCAACCCAAGAAAAATGAGTTGGAAGTCACCAAAGCTTACAAGCTACATGTACTTCAAATTATTATCCATTTTCGTTTATTCGAAACTGGGTTTGACCGAATATTCGAATATTTGATACTCAACTGCATGCCGTCCTGGTGAAAAGTTGCACGCAAAGCATGGCGGTGTTTTACGCGCAGTGGTCATTATTATGGACCGCCCCATTTCTTAGCATGCGTCTGTTGTATCAAGATCATTGCAGGTACATATAACATTCTGATAGCAAGAAACCAAACTCCACCCTGCATTTTTGCAGTAATTATTTTATAAGTGTCAAGATAAAAAATAAACCTCCGTCCGCAAAATGTTACTGTCAACAAAAGTACGGCATTAGACAATAATAAGTGTTGTAACTTTCTCTTAAAATAGCACCATATCTGTATGTGCATATTTTTTGGTTTTTTTATTCGAACTGGCAAAAGGTATTCAAATATTCAGTTGATGATCGAATATTCAAATTTTCAGTCTATTCGGGACAGCCCAATGCTGTCACCAGAATGTCAAACCGTGAGTGATATACATGAAAATAACACGTGTTGGGAGTGCTATTTCTAATGCATACAAAAACCACAATAGTCAAAGAAAGTCCTTTTAAGGACATCCAGTGTGCTACCTGTGAGGACATAGATTGTAATGATGAATACAAATTCTTTGACACCTTGTCTTGCTTTAGCACATAATGCTTATTCTAGGTGTGAGATTTGTCAGGATTTTTCCTGATATCAAGATTTTTTGTCTGAATTTCAGAATTTCTAAAACATCTCTTTTGCAGTCAGGAATTCCTGAGGTGTTGTCCTAAAGGTGTTTTTAGTGGATATAGACTAATAAAAACTTTAGGCAAATGCAAACTATATTTTGATCTGGGGTCCTAATGGATTTTTCGTGGATTTTTCGTGGATTTTTTATTTTTGGCCAATCTCACCCCTGTTATTCCTTTTTGACCTGTTAGTGTTTTGCAAGAGTGTTAACTGAATCATTTTATAGATTTAGTCCCATTTGACATAGAACTACGTTTAGAGTTGGATAGTCCAATTTTGAAAACAAAGAAAACTGACAAGCGGTCAACAAGCAGTCAGCTGTTGTTTTTTCTTCTGCTTGAGTGATTTACTCATGACTGAACCAAACAAATACGGCACTAAAGGGAAGATAAGTCAAACAGTGTACTGAAAGATGTTTACATTGGCATATAAGCCAGGTCAGTATCTTAAAGGTCAAAGGTTATTCGGGATAAAATTGCTGACATAATGTCACGCCAGGTTACGCGAACGCGCATTCTGATTTAATTTAACACGTACGCGTTGTGCGACCATCTTTTGCGTTCACACGCGTGCGTTAGTTCACGCGGGTCATTCGGGATAAAATGTCATTGTGCACATGCGCAGTTGAAATACCGAACTGGCTTATTGAAAGTATCCAAATATGGAACCCTGTTCTTTTTCATTGCAGATGTCGCTGGATGCGGGAATGAACGTGATCACTTGGAAGACGACGGGAATCGGGTTTTCATACAAGCAAGACGCCAAGCCCAACCCGGTCCTCATCAAGGAGATTAAAGTTATGGGTCTCAGCTTTACCTCTGAGTGCACCAACGCCATTCCAGGCAGCTTCATCAAGGACAGCGGGTCCTCTGAGTGAGTCCTTCGGACAAAAGGGTGGGGTGGGGGGGGGGGGGGGCAGGGAATGATGACCAAATTTTGCTAAGGGATCATTTAGGGCTGCTGTGCATCTGAACCGGGTACCCAAGTACCCAACCGCTGATGTTGGGAACCGGTTCCAGATTATGGAATCGAGTACCCGTAACCAAATTAACATATTACTATAAGTAATTTCTCAGGCAGTGAAAGTTTGAATGTCATTTGTGGGGAATTTTCAAAATGAAAACCAGGGCAAATAGGAAAACAAAACAGATTAAATGTTTATGATGCTTTTGAAAATGCAATTTACACCGTAAAGCTGCAGGTGCATATGTATCTAGAGCTCACTGTACACACTTGCATCTTGCTGCATTGATGCACCGATGTGATCGTATTAACATGCGGACCTTTACAATATGCAATTTCCGAGATTACATTTTTGGGACTGGCTGTGCTGGCCGGCTGCTGCCCGGCTGCTGCCCTTTTCTTTGTTTTTCTTTATTCGGAACTACCAAAAGTGGGGGGGGGGGGGGGGGGGGGGGCTTTCCCCAAGTGGAAAAAGTTGGGGGGGGGGGGGGGGGGAGGGAGGGTGGCTATTCTGTTTTCCCAGCATCTATACACACAAAACTTGAAACGAGTCAGTGTTACAGTATTTGCTATAAAATACTAACCCCCAAACCCATTCATTGCTGAAAATAACAGCAAAAGCAAGTGTTGTATATAGGCCCAAAAGATTTATTTATTAATTTTTAATTAAAAATGTTTTTAAATTTTTTTTAAAATTTTTTGTTGATTGGTTTTTGTTGTAGTTACGATACATATAACACCAGATTTTTAGTCCATGTGCCATTTCGCAAATTCAACTGCTTGCACACATGAGACCCAACGATTTGGTTTAACAAAGATAAACAAAGATAATTGCAAAGAAGCCTATGAAGGACATGGTAATCAAATCCGCATTTGGAATTTTTCATCTAATCCAAAAAAAGATGGAAACTTTTGTTCCCACAAAAGTTGGAGCATGCCATACAAAAATAATAATAAAAATTTGCATTTACTTCAAAACAAAAACTTTATTTTATTTTCGTTGGTAACCCGCTATAGTTTTGCACGTGTGTGGTGAACTGTTTATCTCTTTTAAAACTAAATCGTGAATTATGATGTGCGCTTGCGCAGTTGAAAATGTTTTCAGAATATGTATAAAAAAAAACAATCTTGAACAAAGAGAAACACAAGCAATATTCTTAATTCCTCAGGAACAGAAGTGTAAAGTTTTTCACTGTATGCTTTTTTATGTTGCAGATATGTAACATGTCTTGCCAATACGTTTTCTTCTGCACCCGGAGCTAGCAAGTGCACCGACTGTGATGCAAGCACTCAATACTCGTGTAAGTTGCCTCTTGTGATTCTATAATTTCGTTTCCATGAAAACTATACTACATGTCGTGTAACTCGGACGTCGGGAGGCAAAAAGTAATCTTATTTAAAAGTGAGATGGTGAAATGCATGATTGTGCCGTCTAGCTGTATTTAAAGACAATGATTTTTATAGAACTTGTTTGTTTTGAAAAACTAGTGCATGCCTGTTCGAAACGGACAAATTGCTTGGCTTTTGTTAAAAAAAAAGCCACGGGTGTATGTTTCCATGCCATCACAGTATCGCAGCTTTGGAAGTGAGTTGAAAGAGCTTTTTGGTAACACTGATGCACATGCATCCAATTTATTTGCATATTAAATCAGGCCCCATTGCATGCGTGGTGGTCTATACCCGTGCTGCAGTGGCCGTTGAAAATGTGCTGTAGTGCGTGGCGGTCTATACAGCCACGTTTGCAGATTTAGGCCTCCGGTTTTCTGTTTTTGTGAGAACTGCTCATCCAAACAGCTTCAAAATTGCCACTGCACATTCTTGGGTCCTGAGCAATACACCTGCCGATTTTCAACTTCATACAGTGCCTGGTTCTGTAGATAATCGAATTACACACACACACATACTGACAGACAGATATTCCTGGAATTATAATAAGATTTCTTTAAAAATAAAAAAATATAAGAAAAACAACAAATGTGACCCGACTTTTGCAACATTTAGGGTCGATGGCGGAGGGCAACACAACTATATATTTATTTCTTTGGCATAATTAACGACCACTATAGTGAACCTTTTTGGTGGATCCCATGATGTTTGTAATAACCGGAATATCGGGGAATTCGATATACCGAAGAATATCACGATATATGTTCTTTTTGGCCGCATTACGTGTGGATTTGTCCAGTTTACTTTGCTCGAAATTCCAGTTATTTCCAATTATTGGACGGTAGAATAGTATATAATGTATCATGATGTACCATGATGTACCATGGAGGAATAAAAAAATACATACATGCACTAAATGTGTGTTTCTTTGACCATTTTCTAAACCCCGCGATTTACCTTCCGAGCGATTTACCCTCCGAGCGATTTACCCTCCGCGCCGTACGTTGTCAAGTGCAAACAACGTCTTATTCCCAGTGTACAATGTACGTACGTACCTACACGCTTGCGATCTCAGCTTGAGATCGAGGGGTATGGCAATTGTTTGCAATAAGGTCAACCCCTGTAGCGCATCTGCGCGTGCGCGTTGCTTTGTTGCTAGCCTTGGTCAAGTGCAAGCAACCGCACTGAATGCCACCGTCTTTCCCCAGTGTACAAGGCACACGTAGTTAGGTGTAGTTACGTGTAGCGAACTGCGTCGCGTCTTGAGAAAAGATTAAAACACGTGCCGCGCATCCATTGTACATTGTGCAATGTCATGTTGTCTTCACAAAATATACGACACGATCGTTTTTTGACAGCTCGCATGTGATCGTCCATGGTATTATCATCTGTGTTACTAATCAACAATGCTGAAATAGAAACAAACGCTAGTCTTTCTGGAGTGCCATAAAGTAGCCAACTGAAGGTAAATGTCGTAAAACTCCAAATACTCAACGAGCGAAGGGAAGCTTTGTCAAACCGGCCCGCCGTTCCTGCCGCTCAATCCCGGCAAGCCTGATCCCGGCGGTGGCCCCGATCTTATGATGCCGTGGTGACTTCCGTCATGTATTTTTTTATTCCTCCGTTCTTCCGGTAATGAAAAAGTGACGTCATCACGATAATATCGAATATCGCGATATTTTTCTGCCGATATTTCGGTATCAAAATAAATGGATATCGAACAGCCTTACTGCAACCTGAAACAGTCTTCTTTTAAATCTAATGACCCTATTTTTTGGGCAATTTTAGACCGTATCTTTCAGTAGAAAATGCTGTTTTCTTACGCATTTTCGGCAGCGCCATACAAATCAAATGCCTCGTAATATTTTCTGGGGTTTTCATTTTACCTCATATCTCACCCTTTAATTTTAAGCATCATTTTCGTACTCGATTTACCCGAAATTAAAGATCGACGGCTTGCATTTCCTAAGCGTTTTTGCTGGAGAACAGTATTATTGTATGTTCTCATAAGCACTGATCTGATGAATTTTGTATGAAATTTTTTGCAGATCCCGGAGCTACACAGTGTCTCAAGAAGAAACCGTGCACGGACATGGATTACTATGAGTCTCATACTCCCTGTGACGCCAACAATCAGGTGCGACAAGTTTTTTTATACTAAATGCATATACAAATCAACATAAAAATGTTTTTAAGGTTTTGAAATTAAGATGAATACGAATGTAATAAAGAATATACTGTATTGTCTTCGAGTAGTTTATTGAGCCTTAACCCCTTGAGTACGGTATTTTACGGGAGGCGTCGGGGTGCTGCGGCGGGTCTGGCAGCCAAGCGAAACGGCCACAATGTGTTTGTGCAGTCAAGCGTAACATATACACAATAATCCAACAATGGATTGAAACTGCACAAACGGCGGCCAATGGCGTCATTGTTTAATCCAACAATGGATTGAAACTGCACAAACAGCGGCCAATGGCGTCATCTGGCCTGGTGGCACTGTTGTTTTTTTTGCGCCATATGGCGTCATTCTTACGCAAGGGGTTAATGGTAATATACAACATTTGCTTTTGCTGTAATTTCCAGAAATGGATGGATGTGGGGGTTAGTATACAAATAGTGAATGTTTATGAGTGCGATGGTAAGAATAATTTCATGAGGTGACAGATTGAATGTTCCATTCCACGAGGCGAAGTCGAGTGGAATGGGACATTCCATCTGTCACCGAATGAAATTATTCTTACCATTGCACGAATGTGAAACATTCATTATTTGTTTTATACAACGCCTGAATAAATCCGACAGATTGCATGCATGGATTTCTTGGTGTAACGTTACAACGTGCCGTTTACCTTCTCAGTCCCGCATAAAATCGCCACAAAACATTGTCGAGTTCCGAATCAGTTAAAGCTTCAATTGTTGTTCCTGCGTGTCTTGCAAATTCATCTAATCGTTTCACTGCATATTTGATTTGTCTCTTTGTATTTGGAGCGTCAGCATCGCTTACGAGTTCCAATATTTTGTCGTCTGTTAGGAGAACAAACAGCGGCAGTTCGAGAAACTCGGCCGCCATGTTGTGTGAATGACAGCCCTGTTGTAGCGCCACCATAGTGACCGTGAAATTAGGGAAGTTCTTTTGGTTCTATCAATGCGTGCGCACCGTTTGATAGAACCATGTGATAGAACGTTTTGGGCGGTGCGGGTTCACGTCGTGTGATGGGTCGAATAATTCAATGCATGTGATCGACAATCCACCAATCGGATGGCTGGGATTTATTCAGGTGTTGTATAATATTTCATAGCAAATATTATTGCAAGGACAAGTTTTATGTTCACAGAAGCTGGAAAAACCCTGACCCTACTTCAAATTCAAAGATGGTCAGCCGACCATCATTGTAAATTGATACCAAATCCCACGGTTCTAAACCAAATTTTATGCAAAAACATGATGCATGCATCTGGCTTATTTCAATATAGAGCAAGTTCGGTTGCTGCTGACCTAGTTCCTTTTGTCAATTTGCAATTTAAATTACGCATGCGTGGTCTGTTTTTCACTCGAATGCGTCTAGTCGATCGACTACGTCAAAGAGCGTCGTCTGCTAGTTGTTAACAAAGCAAATGTTGGCAGTCATTTTTATTTTCAATTATTTATTTCTATTTTCTCTACTTAAACTTTAGTTCAATAAATAATTATCTTTTATTGCAAAGAGTTATCATTTGACAAAAGCTAAAATTGATAGTAAACGTTTGCAAAACTTGGCCCGGTTTACCTTTCCTCCATCTTGAAACCGTAACGTCGCGTATTTGACTAGAGAAACAGTGCTCAGGGGCTAGGTTGATCCAGTTGGACTAGCTAGTCAAATCACGCAGCGTTGGAGTGACATCTAGATTGACTATTATTAACCCTAACAGTCCTGAATCCTCTACTTTTAATATGATTTTCCACACACCCTAGGGCATTAGGGTTAAGTTTATTCGACTCTAGTCAGTAGTCACCCAACCGAACTTGCTCATAGACGTAAACATGTGATGTCCGAGGACCCATTGTCCATACAGGAATTCGCAGACGCCATTTTTACAGTGGTACCGCGCTCGCGTGCAGGCTGCACGCGTTCTTTAATTTGATTCGCGTGTGCATTTTGGCAAGTTGTAAACACCCTGTTGGTCGAAGCTGCGTCGGGCGCGTGCGTCTAACACGCAAGCGAGCGCCTCGCCACCGCAGTAAATGCTTCTAATTTTGGTCGCCGGATTAGTCTATATGTTAGGTTTGCATCATAGCCACTACAAAGCCACGAAGCTCTTACTGACGTCTTGTTTCTTTGAACCAAGACTCAAGTCATATACGAGTGGATCCAGCCGCAGGTGTGTCGGAGTGACATAGCTGGCGCCAAGCAGCTGCCCTCGTCTGGTGAACTGGAGAAATGTCCCCCCTGCAACCCGGGCATGTCGGCCTTCAACCACACCACCTGCGTCTTCTGCCCCAAGAACTACTTTTCAGATGGTCAATCTGGTGAGTGCAGTATTGTTCATTGTATGTGACCAGACTCTACAAAAATGGGGATTATGTCACAGAATTAGAAAAATGAGTTCTATACATAGTTGAATTTGTCACATCCTAAGCTTTAATTTGGTGTAGGTTTCACCCCGTGGCATTTTTTTTGTTCTTGAAATATCTTGACATTTCCATACTCACATTTTTCAATTTTAACGTGCATTTGGAGATATAGCCCTTCAGGGAGCACTGCCTTACCCACGCCCGGGCCAGGCTGTTGAAAAGCCTGGCCAAGCCCGGGCCTTCTAGCTTTTAGTCTTGCTATCGTAAGCCACAAATCACCTAACAATAGAGCATCTAAATCGATAAAGCCCGGCCTCTGCCAGGCTAGGCTAGGCTAGGCCAGGCCAGGCTGTGCCCCTCCCCACTAATCTAGAGTGATTGCTTTTGAATGATTCCATTCACGGGCCAGAGATAAGTCTGGGTGAACAATGGGAGCTGGCTGACTCCAGCATTAGTGGGCAGTTTATTGTGTACAACTAGGGGATTATAGAAGCCTGAAGGCCAGGGCGTTCCTAGGGCGTTTTCCAAAATGCAGGGCTTGCGCTAACAATTTTTTGTCCTGGCTAGCCTAGTGGACTAGTTAACTGCAGATTTTACGAGCCCGTATATATTTTGGGTTTTTAAATTTTGTTACAATTTTTTTTTTTCTTTTAGACTAAGTTCTATTTGGTGAACCAGTCATGAAGTTGATATTTCGGAAAATAAAATACCGGTGGTAAAAGCATTATGTACTGTCTAGATAAATGGCTGTGATGCCCGAAAAACAACACAATGACTCAATTTATTGCAATCCTGAATTTATTAATACCAAAAGCATTTGTTTAATCTAAATTTTAACAGGGAGGTTACTGAAATTTTCATTATCCCGTCTGGCAACCAATGAAGCAAGTTTGGGTAGTCCGGAATGATTTTCACTAGAATTTTTACACCAGACTAGTACGATTTCGAGGCCTACAGAATAGCGTCATTTATCAAAGGGTATTTCTCAGGATTTTTCAGTATTTGGAAAGCTTTTAACATTTAAAGAAAATTTCCTACAACTTCAGACCTGCTGACCTGCATTCACCCAACTTAAAACTGCCAGTGACATTCTGTTCAAACTTGTCAAACCTTTTACCGTAATACACTGTAAAGAATGCAATGGTGATGCACTGTATTGTGACTCCCCCGAATTGATGTTTGTCAATATCTTCCGTTGCTAGCCTGGAAATTTGTTTTCCCCCAAATTGGAAAAAATGAAAGTATGACCAACCCTGATGACTTAATATTTACTGAATATTTTCAACCAGTTCCAAGGGACTTGGATTGAGATGGAAAACAGCACCTAGTCATGTAGATAACTTTAAAAAAATATTTTTCTCTCTGACAGTTTGCAAGGAATGTCCACCGAACACTGCCCCAGTATATGGGATGAACTACATGAGATGGCATATCATGCCGCCCAACATGGACGCTTCGTGCCTCAGCCTTTCGGGTTAGTTTCCAACGACTGCAGGGCAGTTTCTCTATTAACCCTTTCCTTACCAATGTCAAGTAAACTCAACAGGACGACAGCACCCCTGCTGCTTTATACCAGTGTCCAGTTTATTCAAGGAAACCGCTCCTTCTGTTGGTATAAGGATCATGTATGAACGGCGAAAAACAGTACTACAAGTTGTTGAACGTAGTGCAGATATCCATTGTTTGCATACTCTGGTGTGTGGTTTCTTTGTATAGTATAAACTTTGGTAAGGAAATGTTTAATCACCCAGCATTTATATATGCTTCCCCTGTCGAGAACCCTAAAGATATGTTTATTTTAATTTTAATTTTTAGTTTTATTTATAATATTTATAATTATTTTATTTTATTTTACTACATAATGTGTTCTGTTATAGATAGAGGTAATCCTTGGTCTACAGATCACTAAAAGTGACGTAGCCCTTGTAAATATGACATAAAAATGCAGATACATTGACAATCGAGTACAGCATTGGTTCTTGCGGCTGTTTGAAAAGGTGTGTATACACGTGTGCAGTCGTGTTTTAATGTTTAAATTATTTAGAGAAGGAACACGACATAGTATTGTAACCTCATGAATAAGGCCAATAGGTCTATTTCAGAAACTCCTCGTTTTGTTACCCAAAATCCTACAGCATACAAAATCACCCATTCCAAAAACTTGCAACTGGTCCATTCAATCAGGTCATGGTTGCTCCAATGAGGATGGCTGGCAGCTGTCGGACGACCACATCCACAGTGGCAAGGGCCACGCCGACGACGTCTACTTAGTGCTGTCCCTAGGTCTGGAGGGCATGCAGTCTGAGGAGGGTTACTTCGACGGGAAGGCCGAGGAACTCGGCGTCATCTCCTTCTGGCTCAGCCTGGAGTGCACCGGCAACTGCGTGCTGTACTTCGTCCAGGACGACTCGGACGGGTCCCCGATTATTGAGGAGTGGACTGGAACGCAGCCCAAACAGGAGTATAGGTATGGCGGTCAAACTAGCCTCCCAAGGCGGTTCAGCATTCCCAAGTCTCTCAACCAAGGCAAAGTAGAGCACAGTGTTGTAGTACTCGTACTCGGTACTCGTACTTGTACTCGTACTCGAGTACTACTCGAGTACCGTTTTTATCGTACTCGTACTCGTACTCGAATGTCAAAGTACTCGTACTCCAACTGACGGTACTCGTACTCGGCCAGCAAAGTACTTGAACTCGACGAATGGCTTGACTTACCACGGCCTCACTGATCATTTTATCTATACTTTCAAATGGTTGATTGTGGAGAAATCGACTTCCACTGCGCACTGTCCGGACAAATTCGCTTGTACCCCCCGCCCTGCAAACAGGGCGCTGGGCATGGGAAGGGCTGATGTCGCTTCACAGAATCTTGTGAAGGAAGTACGGATGGCATTATGGGTAACTTATCATGACCTTTGCATGCAGCCTAGCGCGCGCTACATGATAAACAGCATTAGCAATCGAGTTTGTGCTCTGCATGCTACGTCACAGGTCATGCAAAATCTGTCCAATGAGAGCTCAAAGAGATCAGCCCTTGCCAGCTTCCTGTTTGCAAGGCGGGTGGGGGCCACGAGCGAACCGGACAAATATCTAGCCGTAAACCCGTAATTAGGCAAATCATATGTAAAACGCCGAGGTGTTCTCAAAAAGTTCGTTTGATGGTTTCGTGCGAAGTTTCGGCGCGAACTCCGCAGGAGGTGGTCTTCAGATCTTGCCTCGTTTTCATAGAATTATTATCTTGCAATTTCCGCAAATTGTACCTCACGGTACCCTCCAAAATCCCAAGCCTCCGGGCAATATCGCGGTTGGAATTCCCCCTCCCCATGCTGATACCAGGCTTGGATCATCCCTTTTTGGTGGCATTGGCGCTTTCTGATACAGTATTCAAATTCAAATTATCCACCCTCATAAGGCCAGGGGATTCTAGTTTCAATATTTATGAATGGTCATGGCGATTGACCTGTTAAATATTCATAACACGGCCCGAAACACAGCGTGCCTTTTCCCCCTATTGGCTTAAATACCAACTTAATGCATTCATGATCATGAATACATAATGAGGCAATTCAAGATGGCGGTTTAACGTTGACCGCGCGCAGTCAGTGATGTCACGTCGGAAAGTGGCATTTTTTTCCATGAAGGAGTGAGTGTTTTTGTGTTGGAAACTTGCATATTACTGACTAAAATAATGACAAAGACACAGGTTTGGAAAATTTCAAAGATCGTAGATTCTTTGTAAATAGAACTTGAAGGTAGATTGCGTAAATACAAGGTCCAATTTTTGAAATTTGAGTTCCGTTTAAACGTTTGGGAAAATTTCTAAACGGATATGCATTTTTTTCATTTAAACGTGTAAACGTCCCATACTTATTTCAAGCACAATGTACTCGGACTCGTACTCGTACTCGGAAATACAAATACAAGTACTCGGACTCGTACTCGTACTCGGAAATACAAGTACTCGGACTCGGAGACCTGTACTTGTACTCGGTTGGCAAACTACTCGGACTTGAATGGTACTCGGCAATCTAAGTACTCGGCAGTACTCGGTACTAGGAAAAAAGTACTCAACTACAACACTGGTGGAGCACTACAGGAATCAATGAGAGGCTGGCCCTTCTGCGTCCCAAGTGAAAATTCTCAGTATTTGTTGTATAAGGGATCATTTCATATTGGCTGAAAGCAGTATCAATTGCGGTACCGTTTCTTTTTGGGTGATACCCAATTGGCTAAGATTATGTGCTCATTCTATACCGGTCAGTGCACACAGGCAGTTTTGTCACCAGTGCGTTACAGAGAATCCAATTGTGGCATCACTAGTCCTCTGGTTCTCTAGCTAATGCATCTGGATGGACAATGGGGAATTTAAGTGTTCCAACCCAGAGCTCCTATATTGCAGCAGGACCTCCACTAATAGGGTTCTTGGTCCATGGTCTGACCGCTACAAACTAGAAATCTTTGATAAGCCGACTGGTCTTTAATGAGCGCCAAGTTCCAGTTTTGACCTCATGATTGTTCAGTTACTCAAGCTGCCGGGCTTCCCATTCATCAGCTAGTCGTGAGGTACTGAATGCGCCACCGCGTAGAAAAACAGCAGTACCGCAAAGGATACCGCATCTGGACATTATGAAATGCTCCCTGACACCTCATCCATAGATTGAGAATAGAATAGACTGAATTTATACATTGGAATTGCAGCAATTCTGTAAGAATTGCTCACACCTAGAAAATTGTGAACAGTTGCATTATTTCATTCGGAAGATGCGCGCTATACAGGGTGGTCCAAAAAAAACAGAACGGCATACTTCCACTACCTTTAGAGTCGAACCATCTGTACCGATGGATGGAGAATCTTTCTAGAAGAAAAATGATACTAAGACCTCCCGATTCGGTCCAGTAGTTTTTTCTCCAGAGCCTATTTTGTGAAGCAAAGTCAGGTCGCTTGGCCATTTGTTCCATGCAGAAAAGAGCATGATGATAGCATACTTGTTATACCTCGGGACCAAATAACCCCCCGACTTTGTTTTACAAAATAGGTTCTAGAACAAAAACTACTGTACCGAATCGGGAGATCTTGGTACCATTTTTCTTTTAACAAAGTGACCCATGCATTGGTATAGGTTGTTGGAGTCTCAGGGTAGCGGAAGTATGCCGTTCCGTTTTTTTTTGGACCACCCTGTATAACACGTAGACTTTACACAGGATCTCTGGTGCTACGGGTGTAATACTTTGGTAGCCAAGGAACAGTACTTATTTGACCACGGACTAGTCTTTTGCGTGTGTGGGAGTTGACACAGTAAAAATGGAGAATACCATGTGACATGCTGTAAACCAATCAAGATTCGGAATGTATGGATGAGGATTTATAAATGTTTGTTTCTTAATATCAAACTAAACAAAGAAAACTGGCAGGAACGGGATTTGAACCTGCGATCTCTGGAGTCTCGTATTGGTGCTCTACCAACTGAGCTATCTTGACCTATGTTGGCAGTCTGCCAAACTGTCAGTGTCTTTGTTTGGGGGGGGGGGGGGGGGGCGGGGGGGCGCTAGTCAGAAGTCATCAACCTACAATGCTGTGCCAACTTTATGATTCAACCTGGGACATTGTGGGGATCACTCAATGAGGATACGACATTTTAACTTTTACAATATCGTCAAACAAACTACACAGAAACTGACTTGGTACTTTTGAGTTAATTTTAAAAGTGGACAAAGAAAGCTGGCAGGAGCTGTCTTTGGTTAGTTTTTCAAAAAAATGAGATTTGGAAGGATAGTATTAAGGGGTTTTTTCCCAAAAAAATATTCACTCACAGCAATAAACCTTTTGCATATTAGATATCAATAATATCTGCGAACTAGGTTTTGATTTATTACGCTTCAAACTTCTGATTGCAGGTATTCCATCATAAAGCAAAGACCTATGACTTTCAGCTGGGCCTTCCAGAAGACGGACATCTCTGACGTTTACTCCAACAAGCCGTCCTACAAATACCGCAATGATGTGTGAGTTTTATAGACATTGCTACATTGTGATTAGAGTAGAATGTGTGAATGGAAAGGTGCTCAGGATGTGACATATCGCTCATTGCTGTGTAGACATGCCCCATAAAAACCAAGTAGTACTATGAAAATGTGTGGTATTTTAGCCTCAGTCTAATGTCAAATGCAGAAATACGTTTTTTAAAAAGCTGCCAATTGTTAAATTTTTGGGGGCTTGGAGAAAGTCCTTTTGTCGGAAAGGCGTTTATACAACATCCCACGTATGTTGACGTATATTGCGGGTGTATCAGTTTAGTTTATTCACAGGCTGGTACCAGTATAAGCACAGTACCGGTATAAGCCGTTACCTGGATCAGGTCTTTTGTGGCTACGGCTTCGAATTTGGCCATTGACGGGCTACGGTGAAGAGCCGTAGCCATTGATAATGATGTCTGTGAGATATTCTTACATCGGGATGCTACTAGACGTGTTGCCAAAATACTGTACAAACGCTATGACAACACGAACCATTCAAATTATCTCTTATATGGGTTTTCTGTCAGATGTACTCCAGAAACATGTGCACAAGAAGTTTCCCAAGACACACATTATAAAAAGTTTTTTTTAAAGTAATATTTATTGATTTCTTTGTAACATTGTCAGGTACAGTCGGAAGTAGATAGTATCGATTCTTGGCATATTTCTATAGTGATTGGTATCGATATGATTAAAAGCTATTGAATTATGCACTATTCGAAAATCACCGGGATCGCTGGTTCAGTTAATCAATTGCTGCTACAGAATCGAAGCACAATCTACACCGGGTTTGAACTCGTGAATCTGACCCAAAAAAGTATTGCACACTAATAGTCATTAGAAAGGTTTCAAGTTGGTCATTAGCTTCACTTCCATGGGATTCGCATTCTTGTAAAAACCCCGGTTTCAAAGAATCTCATGAAAACTGTGACAGCAACAGAGGAAATCAACGAATATCACTGCTTGTAAAAAGGCTACTATGCAATTCATTTTATATGCAACACCATTATGCCTATTCAAACGCAAATCACCTCATTGCTTAATTAAAGAAACTGATCTGACGTCACTTTTCCAACACAAAGGGTAAACTATAGATCTGCACAATGAGCAAAACTAAGTTGGCGGAGGAAACATACATGATCCCTCTTTTGCATGTCATGCATTATGTGTTCTCGTGCGTGATGTCACGGCATGTAGTCACGTTGTCACTGGGCATTCTCAAATTTAAATTAGTCAATGTATGCTATTTCAATCGCGTATGGCATGTAGACATGTATACATATACATACACCAATGGAAGCCCACCGACAATGACTCCACGCCATGACGTCACACCAAACGAAGCGCCCTTGATGGAAGGAGGGAGAAATTAGGAATGACCGCCAATTTTGAATATTTAATTAGTGTCTTTTCCGTCGTCTCACCAACGGTGGAAGTCTCACCCGACCTAAAATGTGGCCAACCCCACCACCTCTGTTGTAGCCCTTTACTTAGAGTGGCTTTTAGCAAAACAAAACATGAAAACTAACCAAAAATATATCTCTTGTCAATTGCTAAATTTTGGTGAATGGGAAAATGACAATAACTAGCATGCTATTTGTCTCTTGTATTGCATAATCAAGATAGTAATCTTTTCTGGAAAATTAAAACTTGGCTAATCTTTAATAAACAACCCAATGCCATTTTGTTGTCTTTAGTTTTGCATGTTCCACAAGCTCAATAGTCCTCTCTGTTGACAATTGATATGATAATGTTTGATTTCTGTTCATGTGAGAGAAGTCCCATCTGGATGTGGTCATGAGGATGTCTGTTTCATTTTTTATTCTCCAGCGCCAAGATCTACAGTATGTCTGTAACAAACACCTTGAATGGCGGTGCTGCCGAGTGTACGAAGTGCCCTAGAGGAAGTAACGTCAAGGGGTGAGAATTTCAGCATACCTGCCTGGCATGTCATAATACAAGAGAGGCTGTATTCCTCCCCCCCCCACCTCTCACACCCTCCCACCCCTCACATTCCCCAATAAACATTGTTTTGCATATTTTTGGTTCTGCAAATTTTGGCAATTTATTTTGCGTTTTGTCTACTCCTACTGAAGGTCCTTCCCACCACAAAAGCTGTATGCTGGCCATTTTTTTTTTTCACCAGATAAATTATATTTTTATATGTTTAACCCGCCACCCCAAAAAAACCAAAAAAACAACAAACAAAAAAACAGTACTTGCCATATTTCTAGAGTAATAATTCATTTTTCCTCTTAACAAGTTCAAGTTTTCAAAATTGCATCTTGGTGAGTGGAAATGGGAAGAAGAAATCACCGTATTATGCATGATCTCGTGGTTTTTTATTGACCATAACCAGACATTGTACTTCACTCAGTTTACAGCGATGCGTGTATTCTAGTTTGCAAATGTTTTGCAGCAGACAAGATATTTCTCTGGAATCGTACCACCCAGAGTGCTTGCCATACTCTACTGCAAAGAATACTACTTCAAACACTTTCCCCTTTAACACCCCAACATTTTAATTTTTTGGTTCAGAAACAGTGCATGCAGATATTAACCTTTAGCAGTAGTTTTTCAAAAGTCTGTGAAAGAAGTTGATGAATATTGCATTAAATTTATTGTCAAACTTATATCCCGAATGCCTATTGGTAATTTCTAAATGAAAGCCATACGTTAGCATTTACATTGAAATGTGCATGGCGGTATTGCGCACACGTGTTTTGCATAAAATTTGGTTCAGCCTTGACGTCGCGGGTCAGATCACCTTTGAATAATGTGACCTTTAATGTCATTCCTTAAACCAAATTTATGCAGAACATGAAGAGTGTGCATACTGCCGGGCACATTCGAAAAAAGAAATTTGAAAATTAAGGAAATTTTGGATTTCTTTAAATTTTTAGAATTCCTTGCCAAGTGTGTAGTGAGAAAGCAAGAAATTTACCCAAGTGCATGAAATCTGCATGAAATATATTAACCATTAACAATACTGTGTATCTTGATCCCCATTCTTGCTTCCCTGTATATAGCTGCATACCATGTGAGCCCGGACATTACATAGCCAATGACACTAACAAGTGCATTAAATGTCCCAAGGGTAAGTAGTCAGGTTCCCCGAGTGGATATTACTACAGTACGACATCACTATAACAAACACGATGGGGTCCACTTAATAGATGGTTCATTGTAATGATCATTCGTAGTAGTGATTTTTGGCCACAGCGACTAAAAAACAAGAATGCTACGCCCGTGTAGCTAGCGTGCCCATTTTCTTTTGGGGTATGCCAATGGTTTTTGGACTTCCAACTATTAAAAGAAACAAGCGCCAGTTTTGCTTCTATTGAATGGGGAGATGATACCTGTCACTCATGAAGCCACACCATTTACTGTACGTTTGGCTGGAATCATGGAAGATTTCCCATTTTATTTCATGTTGATCAATCCATAATACACTGTACATGTACTCGGAATTGTCGGAATTCCGTTATGTTTGTTATAAATATATGTTTGGGAGCCAAACAGGATGTTCATTATATCCGAATGTTCATTATGCCAGTGTTCGTTATAGCGACATTGTACTGTAGTAATACCGTAGGGTGGATACGGGGGGACAATTTCGTCAATCTGCTTAGCAAGCCATTTCACAAAATCTATTTGTTATAACGTTGCCTGGTTATCAGTAAAGCATGTTTAGCCACAATATCTGCTTAAACAGTTTAGTTTCCTGTGATGAAATTGGTCCTGTGTCCTTGGGTGTCTTGTGATGTACCTTCCCTTCCACATAGTCCAATCAGACTCCTTTGCCAAATTCATCCAGGTGTGTGTTTGTCTAAGCTGTCCTAAATTGGTGATAATTGTGGGTATAACATTCTGTTGCTCTACTTTTGCTGCCTGAAATGGCAAGATCTACTATTTTGGGGTCAAGGAATGTATTGCCTTTATATGGTGGATGTCCAAATCCAAAAGCTGCCCAAAATTCAATGTGCATGTAGTTTGGTGTAAAATGGTAGTGTGTTCCTCATTGTGGTTTTTGGAAAAGTTTTTTTTGCAATTTTGGGGAGCATTTATTATTGGTATTAGAAAGAAGAATTAGATATTTGATCCTCTGTTGCTGATGATGGTCCCAATACTTCAGTACTGGATATAAATTGTCCAGCTGACCAGTAAAAGCTTGATGGTTGAGTGGTTAACCCCTTGGGCACGGTATTTTACGGGAGACGTCGGGGTGTTGCAGCGGTTCTGGCAGCCAAATCGAACCGCTACAATGTGTTTGTGCAGTCAAGCATGACATAAACAATAATCCAACAATGGATTGAAACTGCACAAACGGCAGCCAATGGCGTCATCTGGCCTGGTGGCACTTTTTATTTTGACGCCATCCGTATGCAAGGGGTTAAGACAGTTACATTAGTAAACGGAGGCCGTTGGTTTCATTTCTGTAATTGAAAGCTTGTGAATTTTTCTCACGGGTTCTCGAGATACATGTAGTGCAGATAAGAAAACTTAGAATTGTTTTTACTGTACATGTTTGTATGCTTTCTTAGTGCTGTCGATACCTACCCCCGTCAAAATCCCTTTTCTCCATCCCGGCGCTCCCCGGTCTCTTTCCCCCAACTGAACATTCTACCTGTGCCACTGCACTGGTCCTGCGATTCAAAAGAGATAGCCATGAGGACTGGGAATATATTTTTTCATCTATTTTTAATGCATGTGTGTTTGCATGAAAAGCAATATATATTTGTATTTGTCTTGCATGCCCTATCTTTAATACTTTGTGTGACTGGAATGCAATAGGAGCAATTCACAATAGTGTCCCATCAAGACTTTTTTCATGGAGGGGCTTTTTTATGCACTGCATTTTAAGAAGGTTGGCACGTCCATCTGAACAGTGTGTCATTTGGCAGAAAGCGAACAAAACTTGTACTGCCTGTGAAAATGTTTTTAGTTTGACATTTTCATCAGGTGGTTATTGCTTGTTCGTGTCATATTTAATACCAGCTTTCCCAATGCTTTTCAATAATGAGAAAATTCCTAGACAAAAATAACCCAACAAAATTTCATAAAGGTTGTTTAAGGGGCAGAGTTTAATTTACAAACTGCAATAGGTCGATTTGCTCCAATTTATTCACCAGTCCCTTGTCATTATTTGGTCTGCATTTCCAAAGTAAAATTAGGCTGGTTTCATAAGTTATAAATCATATAACATGAAATATTACATTAAATTATGTGTAAGTTCTGTGGTCTTGTGGTTTGGAGCATTGAATTCGTGGTCTGCAGGAATTTCTGCAAGTTGTGGGTTCGAGCCCAGTCCTGGGTTATAGCACTTCTACGCTTAATATGGGTAGAGACATTAGCCTTGTTGTGGACGCTAGTTACCCATCCCGACCCAATTCATGCTGTGAAGAGATCAGATTATCTTGTCTTGTTTCAGTGTGAGGGGCTGGTTCTTCCACACTTTCCTCTGTAACCCACACCTCGAGTGGCCCTTGGCCTTGTGATGGGCGACTTAAAAAAAATGTTAAAAGATTCAAAATTCTTGTTCACAAAGACCTTGAAAATCACACAAGTAATGAATAGCAAAACTAAAAAAAACAAAGGATGCTTTTGTGTTAAAATGATTGCTTAGGATTGTTGACATTTAAAATTTGACTGTGGGTATTTTTTGTTCATTAACCCTAACTTCCTACATCATTTTTCCTACATGTAACCCATATCTTCCAAAATCCTCTAAATGGGACCCACCGCCTGATAGTCCTGCAAAATCTTCCAGGGGGTTTGGGTAAACACTTTAGTAAACCTCAATCCTCCAAAATCATCCCACATTAAATTGAGCCTGATGATCCGGATCCTCCATTTATTCTCCAGGGGCAGAATCCTCCGATGCTTCAACTTCCAGAGAACCTCAATCCTACAAATTCCTCCATTTGGCAGAGAGGATTTTGGAGGATTTGTGAAGGTTAGGGTTAACAGAAATTTAATGGGAGTATATACCTTTTCTGCTCGGTCTAGATACCTATCTGCGATCCAGTAACCCCTATGGTCCTGACGCCTGCGTGCCGTGTGGCCCGGGTATGAAGAGTAACGGGGGAACCCCTTGCTTCAGCACTTGTCATGTCCACGCTGGGGGAAACCACTATGAACTCGGCAAACTCAAGGGGTGAGTCTCGGCCAGTATTTTTGCCGTGCAGCACTGTATGAGAATTAACCAATCTGAGTGTGTTTTCAGGCTGTCTGGACCTATGCGCTACCACTGATATGTTCGTATGTGTGAGCTTGTGCTGAGTTACAGCCGAGGGCCCAAGGATAAGGAAACAATACAAATCAGAGGAAGAGCTCTTGTTGATAAGTTTCCTGATTTACGAATGCATACTAACTCTGTGGGGGACACAAGGACCAAGGGAGTGTAGCAGAAGAAGGGAGAAAATGTCGGTTTATAGTTCAACAGAGAAACGCATAAACATGAAGACAAACCAAGACTTAATACAAGACGGAAACGAAGATCAGCACGAATAGTAGAAGCATGAACATGAATTCAATTGATGCCAACTTCCTGGATTGACCTGAATCAACACAATTAGCTGGCTAATTTGGTTTTCTTTCCGATTTGATTTGATTTGATTTGATTGATTTTCCATTTATCACAACAAATGAAAAAGAAGCAAATAAATAGCACAATACACAGGGTGATGCATGGAGGATACCTGGCAGAAGCAAAGGCTTATACGAGGCCAGGCTCCTTTACAAATAATTAAACGTTACTTTCTAAATACATATCAATAATTTTATTAAGGGAAAAAGTTTCAGAAAAATAATTTCATTAACAGGAGTAAAAAAAAAAGAAAATAAAAAAAAAGAAAAAAAATGGATCCCTGCTAATTATAGGGATTTAACAGCGCTTGTATCTGAGGTTACCGATCATACTGTAAATGACGTGTAATTTAAACCCTTGTTTCCGGCTGTTATTGATCGGGGAATGGTTTGCCAAGAACGGGCTGTGCAGCCAAGTGTAATTGCAAATAGCCACCACACTGATCAGAGTGGTCCTATTTTTATAGCGCACTTGGAGCCCCCTTTCGTGTGAATGAAAGCTTTGTTTTTTGAAAAAGCTCCATCTATTCATAACACTCCCATTCAAGAACAATATAGTTGAAACATGAATAGATTGACTGTGGCAATGGCTGTATACAAGAGGTTAACAACACTTCTATCTAATGTTAATACCACTGTAAATATCTTGTTTGTCTGCCAGGATGCACTCTGTACAGACGGGAGCAAGTTTCACAGCCAGGGGAAGTCGTTTCTTCCACCATTTCAACGTCAGTCTCTGTGGGACCAAGGAGGGCAGAGGCTCCGCTCAGTGTTTCGAGAATGTCACAGACGTGGTCAGTCAATATGACTTTATTTCCATTAACCGACAATATGGTTTTTTTAATCGCTTTCAGAATGGTAAATGAATGTCTAGTAAAAATTCCAAATGGGAATATTGGAATGAGACGGTACCCTCGAGTTCTTTTTATGAAATGTAGAAATTGGTGCTAAGTATTTAATTCGTCTTTGGGAAAGAGATAATTCAGGAAGTTGAAAGTCACTGGAATTTTAACCTTGAACGTCGGTACTCACACTTATAATACTAGTTCACTAATTATGGCGAATTTCATACAGTTGCTGAGCTTATGGCTTTGCAAATACTCGCTAAGGGCGATTCAAAATGTTCAGGGTTTTTAAATTTAAATATTTGTTTACCCCACAAACCCGCCCAAATTTTCGATTTTAAAATATTGATTTGCCATTCAATAATAAAATATAAAATAAAATGTCCAGTTCAGTGACGGCATGATGCAGCTGTGGGTCTTCCCCCGCTTGAACATGTGCCCTGATGACTTCTTGTGTTTCATTAGTTGATAGAATGTGGGGAATGATCGGTTGTGGTCATTGTAAATGGCAAGTCAAAAAGAGTTTTTCTTTCCTTTTTTCCTTTTTTTTTTTTTTATTGAAAAGTGAATTTTGATTTTTAATAATTTTCCTTGACCCAACCACTCACATTTTTGAAAAAGAAATCGAAATTTAGAAACATTGAAAATTTTGAATGGCCCTATAAATGAACTGAGAACTAGTCACGTGCGAGTGCACTTCATGACATCTTGGTTGGTTCCTGCTTAACACTAACCCCCTAGGTATTTTGACTAGGCTTCCTCAACCTGTCAAAATCCAACACTATGCAGTAAACAAATGGCACATTTTTTGGACTTAAATAATATTGGGGCATCATAGCTCCATGTAAAGTAATGGTGTCAAGGCCCTGCAGTACTGAACCCATCAAAATTAGACACAACCTGCTGTTTGAGTTTGTTAGGCTTGGGGGTAGTTAGGGTAAAGCGACTTTCTGAAATCAGGCTTTATCCAGTATTTTGTTTTAACCTGGATACCGTTGCGACTTAAGCTGGTTTTTCAGAAGTGCATTTTTTATCCATTGCAGTCTAGTATGAGTGAACAATAGGTTAAATACACACAGACACAAAATAGACCGAAAACCGCACTTGCGGAAAGCCAACATGATCCTTTGGCAAACCACAAGGAAGGATTAATCCAAATGATACTAACAAATAACTTATAGAGTACCGAAGTGATGACGTCAAGCAAATGTTTGGCACCAGAATACTTTTATTTTGTGTTGATGTGTTAGCATGACTGGCTGTTAACAAAGGAACAGTCAAAATCTCCATTTGTTTGGAGTCAGTTGTCGTGCCAACTGGCGTCAGACTTCGGTACTCTGCTGCCAACATCATTAAAATTGGCTGTTGCTATAACAAAAACTTTTTTAAGACATCTTTGCAAATATCCACACAGGTTGCATGTCTGGCCAATGACTCGTTATTATGTCTCTGCGTTTGATACCATCTACAGGTAGTTTGTGGACAAACAATCCATGCAGTGGATACAATTATAAACAGTGAAAAATAACCAAATCATCTTCTTTGTTTTGTTAGAAATGATGATGAGAGTGTCCATGGACATGCATTCACTGTCATTGTATTCTAATCATGAAGCCCAGCATTACACAAGTGTATCGAGTGGACGCAGTGTAATATAGAATGAGAGTGGGGTACAATGTATATATAGCCGTCAATGTTCGGAATAGCCCCACACCAATTGTTGTTTGGGTGTTCTTTTTATAGCAAATTTTTGAAAATCTTCATACAAATTTAAAATTTTGCAAAATATGCAATTTTAAGTAGAAAAAAAAATGGCTACCATCCAAATTTTTTGTTAACCGCCCCCCCCCCCCCCCCCCACCATGTCTTCCTATTTTTGGTTCAGACTGCACCTGTTAGTGAGATTCCCTCACTGGGATTTTTGCAGAGAAATCTTGGAACTTCTTTTAAAAAAATATTAACTTGTATTCATATTGCCTAATCCCTTTCTTGTATTTTAACCTGCAATGCAAAAGACCTTCTTTTAAATAGTGTTTTCTAGAGCAGGTTAGCCTTTAGCTTTGTTATAACACTTTGCTTTCGTTTCTGTTGAATAACTGTGACCTCTGTGTGTGTTAAATAATGCAGGATGATTCTCCAGACCCTAGTTTAACACAGACAAAGAAGGTGGGTTTGGCCTATTAACAGGCATGGCTTATGGATGCTCTAGAGATAGAGATCACCATGCTTCATTGTTTCATGAGGAAGATTGCAAAGTTTAACACTTCTGGCAACAAATTGCATATAAGAGCAGTTGGTGGGGAGGAAATTGTCAAGAATGGGCTGTGACTGGCCGACGATTGTGGCCTGCTTGTGGCCAACTACTGGATTAGTCTTTGCTGGCCGGTGGCTCCAGAATAGCTCATTGACTAGTCACTTTGGAAGATATTCAGCAGAAAATGGATGGTGACTGGCTGGTGATTTATTAGCCTGTGGCTTACTTGTGGAAAGTGGCCGGCAAAGTGGCCGGCAAAGTGGCCGGCTAGTGGCTTGCTGGCGGCTTGCTGGCGGCTTGCTGCTCTTATTGAGCATTGGCATCCCCATGCCCAGCAGACTCAACTAGTGGCTAGCTTTATAACAAGGTGGTGGCCCTCCGGTGGCTAACTAGTGACCAGCCACTGTTATTCCACAGTGAGCTTTGATCTGTTGTAAGCCAATTGGTGGTCAGTTATAGACCAGTTTATTTCAAGCTCATGGCTAGCTAGTGGCATGTGGCGGGTAGGTTGGGGCCGGCCAGCTATCTACTGCCAGCCAACTGAATTGTCAACCTTTCACCTGCTAGTGGCCAGCTGCACAATTCAGTGGCTTGCATTTGATTTGTTGGCAAACCAGTGGTCAGTGACAGACGAGGAGTTGGTCAGTATGTGGCCAGCCTAATTGTCAGTTATTGGCCAGCCTGAAGCTATCATTGGATGCCTTATTATCCAACCAATGACCATTCTTGGACTAGCAATTTTTCCAACTGATGTCAGCACATTCAAAGGCTAGCATTTGAAGAGCTGTTCGCCAGCCATCTGCTTACATGCCAAATAGGTTAAATTTTGCATCCTTCCTTTGAAAAAAAAAATCATAAATGAATTGCATAAAACTACACCGCATGGGTGATGGGTTTATCGCAATAGAGTACGGAAGTGTAGCGCATATGTCTGGTTATGTGTGTGAAGAGACATTAGCGCGTGCACCACTACAATGGCGAATAACATCACACTTCTGTACTGTATTGTGTACTTGCACATATATAATCTTCCTGCTTGTTCTAAAGGTGAGGGCCCAATTTTTACAGAGCTTCTTGGGTACAAAACTTGGTTACACCAAAAAAATTTCAAATGTATGATATACATGTAGCATTGGTAGAGCTGGCAACGCATTTGCAGACAGTGTTCATACTCTGTCTGATTCAACATGTATATAAAATAACAAACTGGTGAAACTTTGATGAGCTGAAGTTGTCATCCGAATCACGAGAAACTATTGAAAACAGTTCCGTGTTTAAAGGCCGTGTACATGATTGGTCATTGTTGCAATTTTCAGGAATGGGCGGATTTGGGGGTTAGTATTTTATAGGAAATATCGTTCCACTGACCTGGTCAAAGTTTTGCGTTGTTGGATGGCTGGAAAAAAACGAGAGAAAAACGGCACTCGTTTTCAACCGTCGGGCGGATGATAGCCTTTAGTCAAGGCGCGCGTGGCTATCTGGGCGCGTGACGCGCCCCGAATGCCAACATGTCCGGGGCGCGCCACTCGTCAGAGTAGCCACGCACGCGGGCCTTGACTAAAGGCTACAGGGCAGATTTCCAACGTTTCCAGCTGGAAATCGTTGGGAAAACGATATATATTTCCACTTTTCTTGACAACGACAGCACACCTGGTGCCATAATTTCACAGGATGATTGAGACTACTATTAACTTACAGTCTAGTCAGGTATTTTGTAATAATTCAGTAAAAAAGACAAAATTTGAGGATTACCAATCGTGTACACTACCTTTAACACTGAGTTTTGTGCACGTTCACGAGGTGCTTATTTCGGTTATTGAAATCAAAATAAGCCACAGCGTGTTTGCAGGTTTTTGGATACAATTTTCTTGAAAATGACAGCATTTCAGACAAATGTTTCTCAGAAGGATTGTTACTGGTACCATCTTTATAAACAGTAAGCTTTCAGATTGAAACGAGTCAATTTGAAACTGATTAAGCAAAACTTGTTAACAGAATCTTTTTTGTTTGGCAGCTCCATGGAATCAGCTCCTGATTTTTTGTTATATTTTCCGTTAAGTAGCTCTTTGATATTCGGCCCTTGTGAATATAGGTAAAGGTCATGATCTTTCGTTGGCTGGACATTAATCAGTTTTCGATTGTATGGTATAATGGCTTTGCCATACATCTGTCATTTCTATTTCATGGCATTTTCTTAAACTTGAATTAGGCCTACCTCCCCACATCATTTTTCCGACATGTAACCTGAATCCTGCAATATCCTTCAATGTTTGTTACTGGGGACCATGCCTGAATCCTGCAATATCCTCCAGTGAGTTTTGGATAAACACAACAGTAATCTCAATCCTCCAAAATCATCCAGCACCAGATTGGGCCGGATGACCTGGATCCTCCATTTTCCTCCATTTTCCTCCAGAGGCAAAATCCTCTAATGCCCTCAATCCTGCAAATGACTCCGATGCTTCAACTTCCAAAGACAATAAATCCTCCAAAATCCTGCATTTGGCAAAGAGGATTTTGGAGAATTTTGGGACGGTAGGGGTTATAAAATGCATCAATTTTGGAGCCTTCAGTTTCACTTTGAGAAACATCGATAGGAAGAAAATGACTCAATCATCAATCAATCCAGTTTTTCCTCACATCTCCAGTTTCTCTTTCCATGTTAATGCAATTATTTTTTTTAAAGCACCATTTGCCATCCTTTATCTCACAAATGCTTCAAGCACCGAGAATCATAGAAAGGTGGTATGTCCATATAATATGGTAGCCGTAGAGGTATTAACAGCATCTTCAAAGTATAGATGATGACCGGCTCTACAAAAATGCCTATTATGTCGCAAAATATGAACAATGAGTTATATACATATTCAATTTTTGTCGCATCCTAAGCTTTATTTTTGGTGTAGGTTTGACCCCTGTGGCATTTTGTGTTCTCGAGATATCTTGACATTGGTATACTTATATTTTCCAATTTAACGGAAGTGCATTCAGAGATATAGCCCTTTAAACACAAAAGTGCAAAGAAAGGCGATAGAAGTACCGGTAATTCCTATCAACATTTTATTCATCAATATAAATGTTTCTGAAAATAAATTATGAAAATATAGATATAATAGAAGCCAAACAACCAAAAAGATTTGTTCGTCCTCTTCACATAGAACAGCCCTGTGTGTGTTTTCACATTGCGACATAATACCCTTTTTTGTAGAGCGGGTCACATATTGTAGTGGGATCCAGACTGCCACTGGTTTAGGTCTGTGCTTATGCATGTGAACAGGGGAGTGGTGTGATTTAGAAAGAGTTATTACTCAAATAAGTGGCATTATTAGCATTGGGGTCATTCCATGAATTTGGGGTCCAAAAGTGACATTTTTTGGTGCACTGTTAATACATAAACCTGACCTGTGTAATTTCCATCAAGTATCATTAAAATTGACTTCACACTATTTTTTTACTTGTTTGGCAGGTACTTTGCTCTGGACAATCACTCTTGGAGATAGAAGGCAAAAATAAATGTGTTCTGAATTGCAAAATCCTATACATGTCGGGTGTAACAGGGACACCAAAATTGTACCCCAAATTTATAGAATGACCAGGTACTGGTTAGGGCTGTCCCGAATATACCGAATATTCTAATATTCGATCGTCAACCGAATATTCGAATACCTTTTTGCCGGTTCTAATATTCGAAAAAAATATATAAGCACGTACAGATACGACTCCGATGCTGTTTTAGTAGAAAAGTAACGGAGCTTAGCAGTGTGAAATGCCGCATTTTTGTCAAAGATAACTTTTTTGTGGCCAGAGTGTTTTGTTCCCGTCCGTAAAAACCCTTGTTTTTACACTAAAAAATATTCCTGCAAAAAAAATATTCCTGCAAAAACGCAGGCTGAAGTTTGGTTTCTTATCAGAACGTTCCATACCGGTAATGATCTTGACACAACTGCGCATACAAAACACCGGCGTTATGGTGCGGCATGCAGTTGCAGCTGACACGTGAAAAACTTGATCGGCGAATATTCGAATATTCGGTCGAATCCAGTTTCGAATAATCAAATACTGAATTATTCCAAAATGAACAGCCCTAGTACTGGTGTACCCCATTAGGGCATTCCTTTTTATGTGTATGGTTCTCGTATTTTTTTCGCCTTAAAGGAGGGTTGGCCGATCGAAAAAAATTAAAATCTGTGGTAAAGAAAATGTACGTATTGAATGCATGAAATGATGTTTGAAGGACTGTCTTGTTCTGAATTAACTTTCCTTTCCATGAATTGGAAAAAAATATATTTATGAACTGACTGGTTTTTCTATATTTTGAAAATAAATAGTTACTTGTAATTTCAGTTATGTTTTGAAGACAAATAAATTGCTTTGAGGACTTGAACGAGTTGAATACACGTTGGCCCGATGTGGTGCCAACCATTAGTGCACTGCATTATACAGTGTCTAGCTGCTGTTCATGTACCATGTACGTATTAAGTACAGGTATGTTGTGCACAAAAGCTTGGCTTAAATACTTCTGTTCATGCCTCTGTGAATACAAGAGGTACAAGTACGTAACCATGGTAATATTTCAAATTATTTTCAGCATTTTTCCCCCACAAAATTGGAAAGATGATTTTTTTTCTTAATTTTTTTTTCTTTGTAAGAAATTCCAGACAGGGTCGGCAGCATAAAAAAAGGTTGTTTTTTTTCCTTCGGTCACAGCCAAAAATAGGTTCGGTCGGAAATGAGAACCAAAGAAATAAAAGGGGACGCCCTAATGCGGCTCAGATAATGACCTCATTGTTGATTTGTGACTACACACCTGGTTTTGTCATAGAAATAATTCATAAAATTATGACTTATTTAATAATTCAAAGAGTTGGAATTTGCATTTAAAGGCCTGATGCGAAGTATTGCATGCAGTAGCTCAGTGGAAAAAACAGCGTTACTACCGACAATGCCATCCATTTAATAAGATTGCCCCCATTTTTCATTCTTTTTCTGGTCATTTTTGGGGTGCTAAGATCTATATTTGTGACCCACTCTACGAACCTTATAGTCTTTAACATCTTATGCACACCATTTTTTGCATTTTTCTTCGGAAGGTTGACGATTTTGAAGAGAACAGTGTGAGTGCCTACATATGTCGTTCGACCATCATCCCAGCGTCATCTCGCCACACCGATGTGCTCGCTGCTCAGCCAATCAGGTAAGGGGATTAAGGCTGTATGCAAATGAGCCAGGGTTAAGTTGCAGGCTTGTGATTCATGTACCATGCGCCACCACATGGTTATGAAGCATATTTTTAAATGTTAAATTTTTTTCTACAATTTCGTCTCGAAATAAGGCTAAAAGCCACTTGAGGTATGGAGATACAAAGAATGAAATGATACCAGAGGTAGGATTTAATATTCCCCTTGAAGCAGGAGAGAGATCCTAAGATGAAGTGAAACAAGGGAAAAAGCTATTGGCATAGCCTTTTGTTCTACATCTAGGTTCAGCTAGTGTATATTGGTGGGAACAGGTGGAGAGCCGAGTTTCATGCCCAAACACCCTAACTGGAGGAACCAAGCTGGACAAGCCGGTGTTAACAAGTTTCTCTTCAATTTTTCCAGTCTCAGTTTTGCTCTGGAGTTTCGAGAAAGCTGAATTGTTAAATTGCAGAGATCTTTCTATGCACTCCTCTTACCCACGACAGAAAACCGTAGTCATTTAACATAGAAACCAAGTCTAAACATGCTTTGATTTTCCCAGCTGAAAAGGGGACGACAACCCTAGCTCTTGTCTCTATTTCAGTTTTTCTCGTTGTGTTTTTCTTCGTCGATAAACTGAAGATTTCTCTTCTTTGCCTCCACTGCAGCCTCGGCGATCGTTTGGTCGGCATCACTGACAAGAATTCTCTGGGGAAGCTGAACGAGACTATCTTCCTCCCCATGGAGGACGGAGCCAAGGATCTCCACTTCTACTACCACTCGGCATGGTAAGTCAGCGAAGATGCGAACCCCTTGCCTCCAGCTGTTATACCCAGCACGATATGGGGCAGAGGGGTACCCCCTCCCCCCCCCTTTTGTCCCCATACCCTATACACTCTCCAGACTATTGTTATTATTATTATCTGTTTTATTTATACAGGGTAGCCTCCTCAGTTATAAAACTGCTTTTCTTAAGGGCCCTGTCACAGTTAAATAGGTAAAACTAGAAATGCAAAACAACACAAATATAGATTTAAACTAATTATAATAATAATAATAAACCCGTACACACACATACATTATATTCTAAAAAGTAAAAGATGTCGATAACAATAAAAATATAATGACGTATTACTAATAAAACCTAAGAACAAGCAAGTAAGCTATATAAAACAATTAATATACTTATAGATAAAAACACAAGTTAAACACAAATTTACCAGCATAAAACCAAATTATAAATGCAACAATCACATGAAATACACAGACAGTAGACCATACAAACTAACCGAAAGGGAACCAGCACTGGATTGGCAACATACACATATAGTATGTATTAAAAGATTAAATATTAAAAGAGAGCAAATTAAAAGAGACAGGTATTAAAAAAAATAAAAATGTTACCTAACACATCCCACTTTATAGACCTCTGAATACAATTCCTGAGATTCCGGGAACACAATGACCAACACAAAAGCGGGGGATTCCCTTTGCCTCATATCTTGCTCTATATAGCGGTCAGACCATGGACAAAGAACCCCTTTTATTGGAGGTCTTGCATTGCTTGTTATTAGCAGTTCTGGCTATGATTAATTTAATCTCCCACTGTCCACCAAGACGGATTAGCCAGGGAGCACTGACCTGTGCTGACCTGTATAGAACGAGCTCATTATATCGGCCAGCTGGACGTACTACAAAAATATCAGCGTTATCACAATAAACCAGTTCGGTATTTCAACTGCGCATGTGCACAATGACATTTTATCCCGAATGACCCGTGTAAACCAACGCGCACGTGTGAACGCAAAAAGGTGGACCTTTGAGATACCGAACTGGCTTATTGATACCGCTTTCAGACAATATGAAATGATCCTTAGGTAGGGCATGGTGTTGGGTTTTTGGAGGTTTCCTGAGCACAAAATCCAGGGGGGGGGGGGGGGTTGAAGCGGTTGAACAGATTTTGAACAATCTTTTCTCGCACTCACACCCCAGGCCAACCTTAGCCTGCCCCAAGGGACGCAGCACCATCATCACTCTCCGCTGCGACCCGTCTGCCAGCGGCTCCGGCTCCTTCCAGCTGCCCGTCAAGTGCCCGTCGGGAACCTGTGATGGCTGCGCCTTCCACCTGCTCTGGCTGAGTGAGCACGCCTGTCCGCTGTGCCAGGAACAGGACTACAAGAGCATCAAAGAAGAGTGCAAGGACGGCAAACAGCAGATCCAGTACATGTGGAAATCACCCAAGTAAGAGTTGCCAAAGCTAAAAACCACCCTTAATTCAAATGTGCTCGTTGGTATGCTCTGTGTTTTGCATAAATTTGGTTAAGAATTGACATCAAAGGTCACATAATTCAAAGGCGATCTGACCTGTGACGTCACTTCTAAACCAAATTTTATGCCAAATACGATGCATGCGCCATATTTACCGCCGGGCATATTTCAATATGGATGTAAACGTGTCAGAGGGCACATTGTCAATGGGTGCGTTCGAGTAGCTTACCCTGATCGACTCGGGTGAAGGCAGACGGGTTTAGCCACGAGAGCCAAGCTAATAGAATGCTCAAACGTCCTCTCCTGTTGATGTCACATAGCACTTTAGTCAGCGATAGTGTAGTTAGGTCTTTATATTTGATCCATTACGAGTCAAGGTTGTTTTTATCATTCCAAATTGAATTTATTGACCTAAAGTATACTCCTCTCAATTCTAATGACATCATGTTTTTTGTAACAGTTTCTTGCGGTAGAAAAATGCAATTTTCTTACGTGTTTTGTGGTTGGTGTGTTGCAAATCAGTGTGGTTTCCCCATCTTTATTTTCGTGTTGCGTTTTGTCATCTTCGTTGTCGTTTTACCCCAAAATTTCCCACACAAAAATTATAACCCTGCCCTCTATCTACGACATACCTGTTGGTTTTTAATGTCGCAATCTAGTTTGCTCAGTCCAATAACTTAAAAGTGGATTTTGTTCTCTTGTAGAACACAGGGTCCTTATAACTACACAATCGCCCTTGAGGTCAGCCATATTTAATTCCCCGCTCCAGTAGAATCTGTGGGTAGTCAGACTTAAACTACGCATGCGTGTGACGTAATTCCACCAGTGACTCTGCTCCGTGAGCAGGGTCTGTGGTGGCTGACCCGAGTGAACCTCTGGTATGACGTCAGAGCTAATCGAACGGCATGTGGCTATAAACCTGAGTCGATCCGGGTATTAAGCTTCTTGAACGCACCCTATAAACATGCTTCACTCACATAAGCAGCCGAATTCACGAAACAGTTTGTGACTTTGACGTCGGAAATGTTTTGCAGGTGCACCAATGTTCTTGCGATGATTTCGCGAAACATTGCATAGCTGTGCAATGCTTTCATTTTTAGACATCGTGGACGAGGCTGATCACAGCTTTCACAATAAAAATATTGAGTAAAATTATAGGTCATAAAACAGTTGTAAAAATAGCTACAGCGGTGCCGTTTTTAATTATTTCGCATTCTTTGCCCGGAAAAACATGCGACAACTTCTCAGAAAACTCTCACAGGTTAAACCTTCGGCCGATGCTATTTCATTACAATCAGAAATGTTTATGGGAAAATTGAATGAGTAACTTGAGCAACAAGTGGCTCTGTGATGCTCGTGTTATTTCATGGTTTGTGCAGACCGACTCATGCCACCTAAAACAACTGCGGAAGTTATGCCATGATTTTTCTCCTGATTTTTGTCCTCCAAAGCCCTACTTTTGTCTTGTTTTTTTTTTTTTGGGGGGGGGGGGATTTTGAACCTACTGTTCTCCTACTTTTTCATCCGAGTCTGCTTGAAACAGTAGCAAATAAAAGTATTTGATTGGTTAACAAAAGTCCTGATTAAACAGACTTGAGTAAAACCTCCCAAATATTGCACAATTTAATCACACAATAAACGGGTTAGGATTGTGTAAGGCATGGTGAGAAACAACATGGCACGCCAAGATCATCCCCAATGGGAATGAGGTTGTACTATCTCATGCTCACTGTACTTATCTCATCCCCCGCACCCCCCAGGCATTGCACAGGTGGAAACCCTTTACCTAATGACCTGACCCATGAGTGTAAGATGGCGCCGTGGTACAACCAAGTACCCTGGTACGCCCAGGTATCCATAGCTGCCTTCATGGGCTGTGTGGTGCTCCTCGTTACCTGTGCCCTCTACTTCTGGAAGAGAAACCGAAAGTAAGTACCCCAGGCCTGGAATTTCATTCCCAGGGTTGAGATTTGTCAGGATTTTTTCCTGATTTTAGAATGTTTAAAGAATATCTTTTGAAATCTGCAATTCCTAAAGTGTAATACCCTAAAGGGTTTTTACTGGGTAAAAGTGAATATAGACCAACAGGTGTTTTAGGCAAATACATAGACCCTACGTTGCTCTGGGGTCCTCGGCGACCCCCAAACACTGCAGATTTCCTAGATTTTTCATTTTCGGCCAAACTCACCCCTGTAATTTTTTAAAGGGATAAAGACCATCAATTGAAAAGGGCCCATTCATCGAACAAATTTGAGAAAATTGCGATTTTGTGGGGAAAAAAACAATTGTGTACAAACATATAGTTGGATTTTGATGAGTTTTATAGTATAGAGTACCGAAGTATGACATCAGTTGGCACGACAACTGGCTCCAAACAAATGGAGATTTCAACTGTTCCTTTGTTAACAGCCAGTCATGCAAACACACTGACACAAAATAACATAAGTATTGTGTCAGAAGATGGAATGTTTGCATCGGGGGATGATGTAAATTAGAACAGAGATGTTTTCTCTTTTGCCCTGTCCCGACGTAATATATGAAGCACTGTATACTCAGTGCTTTCCGAGAGCACAGGCTTACTCGGGTGGGATTCGAACCCATGACTTCCTGCTTACTAGTGCAGACGTCTTAACCACTCGACCACCAAGCTTGCCGGGGTCGACTGGCCGATTCGAATCCAATGCAGCAGCGGGTACCGCGTAATCAGTCAGAAGATGGAATGTTTGCGTCGGGGGATGATGTAAAGTAGAACAGAGATGTTTTCTCTTTTGCCCTGTATTCTGGTTCCAAACATTGCATTGACGTCATCACTTCTTTACTCTATTGTAAGGTAACACATCTGAAACATTGCACAGGGCCTCATGTCCTAAGTTTATCAAAATCAAACAGTACAGAGATATTGGAGTTTGGCATACCCAGGACCCTTCCTTTGCACAGCCTACATTTTGGCATGTTCGGTACATGATAGGTTTGGTATTCTGCTAAGTGCACAAGCCTAGGGGGTTAGGATTAATAAGGATGAAGATCATATGTAGACGCCAAGTCCATCAGAAGTGAAAGCTAACATTTATTCAGCACGTTGTTCTGATAATAAACCTGCTATTGCCATCCAATAGGCTGGAGTACAAGTACCAGAAGTTGGTGGCTTCTGCAAACGGCGAGCTGCCTGCGGCCGAGACCTGCGCCATCGAGGACGGAGACAATGAGGACGACGTCCTCTTTGAGGATGGTGGCAAGAAGTCCCGGACGTTCTTTGGCAAGCTCTTGTCCAGGTCCAACAATGAGAAGGTGAGGGGGGCCCGCCACAAGACCACAACTTGGCACTCTCAATTGGTCGTTCTTTTGTGATCAAATCCTACAAAATGTTTTCTTTATTCAGACTTTGTAAACTAGTTTTTCTAGTTAATTACAACAAACATACGAAGCTCTTTATTTTGATGCGTCAGTTTGACATATTGACGAATATGGACATTCCATTTCAATTGTGGGCCACTTGTTTAAATTTTTTTAAATAAATTCACTGTTGACTTTGAGAATTGTTTAGAATTACCCGGTCGGTTTCCCTTGTGGTTTGTTTGATGATATCGTAAAATCACAAATCGTATCCTTCCCAGGATTCATTGCAAAGTTGGGACGCGATCCCTGGCTTATACAGCATTCTGGGTTTATGACTTCTGACTAGCACCCCCTGAATAGACACTGACAATATGGGAGACTGTCAGCACAGGGCAAGATAGCTCAGTTGGTAGAGTGCTGGTACGGTATTCCGGAGGTCACAGGTTCAAATCCCACTCCTGCCAGTTTTCTTTATTTAGTCCGAGTTTTTTTTTTAATCACTTGTTAAAGAAAATATATTAAAAAGGTTCGTGGAAATGTTCATATCCAACTCTTGCACATGCTCAGTGCTGGTTTTTTAAGTTATTTTTTGAATTCGCAAGGATGAATAAGTAGGGCTATGCATTTATTTATTATTTATTTATTACATTTCTTTACCCAGGGTGTGCCCAAACAGTTTAAAACTGGTTTCCATTGGGGCCCTGCATATTATTAGTTAAAACTGAATATTTACACATTTATACAACATATTTAAACAAATACAGTAATGTTTACACAAATAAATATATTTTCGGTTAACTTTTCAACTCTTCAGAAGCCTATTGCCGATTTACGGGATGGGCGAAAAACCCGCGAAAAAAAAACCTTTTAGGGTGAAAAACAAGGGGAAATTCCCATCCGGCTCCAAAGTATTTTGGCAACCAAGTTTATAACTCCGCAGATCAGCGTAAATGACAGAAATATCACTGATAGATGGCTTTACGTAGCTCCGATTTAAATGTACTTAAGGAGTTTATGGTTCTCATTTGTTCAGGCAGATTATTCCATATACTGGCACCACTCACAGCGAAACTTGTCACGTAGCATTCCTTTTTGGCGAAAGGAACTTTCAGTGCCATTTGGGTCGATTGTCGTGTTTCACGAATCACTGTAAGTGGTGTGAACAGATTTGTCATGTACAAAGGAGTCATTTTGTTAAGGCTTTTGAAAACAAAGATAGCCTTTTTGGACTGAACTCTTTCTTTAAAAGGAATCCAATTTAGTCTGGCAAACATATCAGCTGAGGGGGTGAGGGAGGTACATTTAAGGATTATCCGTGCGGCTCTTTTGAGACATTTGTTGAGGGTATTGTCGTGAGATATGTACCTTCCTCCCCACACCGTACAGCAATACTCTAAAGATGGCATAACTAAACTTACAAAGAGTGTGTGCAGGCTGCTTTGGGGAACGTAATCACGAATTCTGTTTAACACACCCAATTTAGACGAAACAGTCTTCCTTCCGTATTCAACATGTGTACCCCAACTTAATGTTTCATCAACAACTACACCCAAGCATTTACAAGATTTCACTTTTTCGATAACCTTATCAGCAATGCACACGTTCAGGTCAACGTTGGATATTTTCTGCCTTGAACCAATAAGCATACATTTGGTTTTGTTGGCATTTAATGCTAGTTTGTTTCTTAGGCACCAGTTGTGAATACTATAGCAAGAGCTACATTCAAGTTCCTTTCTATTTCGTTAATACTATATAGAGAAGTTACACGTTAACGTGGAGTCATCTGCATACATAAATAAGTTGCAATTTTTGGGTATACAGGATGGAAAATCACTACTATAAACAATGAATAAAAGTGGCCCTAAGATCTATGTCTATGGGCAAGACCTTCGATATTGTGCCCTTAATATTTACAGACTGACTACGACCGTCTAGGTACGACTTAAACCAATTAATTCCAGAAGATGACAAATTCAGCTTCTTCAATTTGCCTAGTAGGATTACATGATCCACACAATCAAAAGCTTTACTGAGATCTATGAACACGCTACCTGTAACTTCACCTTGCTCCATAGCCTCAAAACACTTGTTTGTTAAATCGTGTAGAGTGCTTTCAGTTGAGTGCAAGGGTCTAAATCCCGATTGGCAACTAGGTATCAAATTGTTATCATCGAGGTAGCTATATACTGCCGAGTGCACCCATCTTTCTAGAATCTTAGAGATAATTGGCAGTATAGAAATAGGCCGATAATTACCTGTACTACATTTATCTCCTCCCTTGTGAATTGGTGTTACCAAGGCGTGTTTCCAAACTTTAGGGTATTGCTCGCATGTTATGGAGAGGTTAAAAATATAAGTTAAAGATTTAGTAATATAAGGGGAAGCAATTTTAATCATTTTAACACTGATGCCATCCGGACCTGTTGCTTTCCCAACCGACATGGATGATATTTGCTTTTGAACGAACTCTTCTGTAATATTAGGTACAGTGCATTCTTCAAGTTCATCCAGAGAATCAACAATAGAGGCATAGGTATCATTGTTTTCAAGTTCGCGCGATGGGCAATTTCTTGCTGTACGTTTTCCTATTGTAGAAAAGTGTTCATTTAATGTATCAGCAATGTCAGTGGGATCGTCAATATTTTCTCCATTTGGGGAAGTGATAGAATTTGGAGAAATTTTCTGTTTTTTAGGAAGTACCTCCTTTAGTTTTTTCCATAGCATAGATGAATTGCTTTTATTTTCTTCTATGGCTGATGTATAGTATTCGCTCTTCTTAGTGCGGATTTTATTAGTTACATTATTCCGCAGCTTTTTGTAAGAGTCCCAATCGATCTGTGAGCCTGAGTGTTTTGCAATTTTGTGTGCACGATCCCGCTGTCTCATAAGTTTAAGAATTTCGCAATCGAGCCAAGGTAAAGAGGCACCCCGAATACGTTTAGTTTTGATTGGCGCATGAAAGTTAATAATACTCATAAATATGGAGTGCCATTTGCACCACGCTTCATCAACATCATAAGAGTCCAGTACATCTTGCCATGGTGCATTAAGGAGGTCGTCTTTAAATGCATCATTGTCTATATTTGTAAGACATCAAAACTTTATTGAGCGACCTTTAATTTTTGGTGTTTTCCAACTATGTTGACCATAAACAAGATAATGGTCACTGATTAGGACTGGTAATACACCACATTCCTTTATTAGCTCTGGATGGGAGCTGAAAATGAGATCGACTATTGTTTGAGTGGACTCAGTGACACGTGTTGAGTCATGTATGAGTTGCGCCAATTGGAATATACCAAAACAAGAAATAATTGGGTTTGAGTTCATACTATCATCGTCAACTGAAACATCATAATTAAAGTCCCCAGTTGCAATAATTTCTTTACATTCACAGGAGGCCTTATTAATAATATCACTTAGTTTATCAATGAATTCAACAGAGCTTGAAGGTGGCCTATAAATAGAACTAATAAGCACAGGCTGTCTTTGTTTACACCTAATTTCAACCCATATGCACTCGACATCATCTGTTTCAAGATCCTCACGACGAGTGAAAGTTAAATTGTTTCGGATGTACATGGCAACCCCACCACCATGCCGGTTCCTGTCTTTTCTGACAATGGAAAAATTTGGTAATGTGATTTCATCGTCGGAGATTGAGGCATTGCAGAAAGTTTCATTTAGACATGATATTGAATGGATTTGCAGACATTAAAATTTTAAATTGGTCAAATTTGTTTATTAAACTTCTCACATTAAGATGAGCGAATGAGAATCCCCCGGGGCTTCGGTTGTAGATAACGCCATCTGTTAAGTCTATCGTAGATTTTTGCCTTGTGGATTGAGCAGCTCTCTGACCGTTTTTATGTATTGGTCCCATTCCTGGCCTCGATAGTGTGTCTGGGTTAGTGGCTGACGGAGATGGGTTGGATGCTGTTTTTGATGCTGTTTTTGAATGGTTTTGACTGCTAATGTCAAGAACTGGTTCCAGATTATGGAGTACGTGTAACCGAATTAACATATTACATTCTAATATCTCAGACAATGAAAACGAAAGTTTCTGAATGTCATTTGTGGGGAATTTTCAAAATGAAAACCGGAGTACATAGAAAAAAACAAAACAGTTTTGTGACGCTTGCAAAAATGCAATTTACACCGTAAAGCTATAGAGCTCACTGTACACACAATCTTGCTGCATTGATGCACCGATGTGGTAGTATTAACGTGCGGACCTTTACAAACAATATGAACAACAATTTCCAACATTCAATTTTTGGGATCGTTTTTCTTTTATGGGTACTCAGGTACCCGTGTTTTTTTTCAGTCGGGTTCCCGATTCCCGTACTACCTGTAAAGGCACACTCCTCTGAGTAAACCTTGTTTACTTTTTATGCAATGAATGGTTTTGATGTGAATTTCAGCCCAAGGTGGCACCACTGCAGTGACGAAAGGAAATACCGCCCTCTTGTGTTGTACATTGCTAATCATTCTCCATCGATCTCTTCTTTCTTTCTCTCTTTCCATCATTCTCTTTTTTCTTTCCCCCAGGAGTCCTTGTACATGGAGGAGAAGCCACTTACGCTTCACTAAAGAGAATAAATACGGCAAAAAAAAGGCACGCATATATTTTCCTGCAAAAAGGGAAAAAAACACAGTTGTAATAAGAAAAATATCATTTTGGTCAACCCAAGTTTTGTCAAGTGAAATTAGCCATAGGCTGTAGAATTTGAAGGAAACAAAATGGCCAGAGGCACCCTTATTATTAACTTTTATGTACTTTTGACGCTCGCAATGCCTTTGGCAAAAAAAAATGCTTGATAATGCTGTTACTAGAAAAGACGGATATAAGGTTTTTTAACCTTCAAGCAATGCTCAGGACCTGTGAGAGGAGTTCAAAGCATTGACATTTTTTTCCAGGAGGTTTCTGCAAATAACATTTAACAGTGGACAGTCTTAAAGTATTGCACATTATATTCTAGCCAAAAAACAGGTATGTGTTTTTGCGCTGGAGTATACAAAAATTCATGATTGTTCTTGATAAATTTCCACTTTTAAGGGCATAAGAACTCCAGTGGAATTCCCAAATAGAATATTCACCAGTTTTTACAGCTAGTGGGTGATTGAGTTGACAACACTTGTTGTTGACTCCCCAAAAAGTTTTTGGCATTTGGCAATGTTCTTTGTTTATCTTACGTTTCGCCCCATTTTTTTCTTTCGGTTGCAGAATTCAGCTCTTGAAAATTTCTCACAATGCTACTGTGTATATAAGGGTTTATTTAGTTTATCATTTATGTTGTAGTATTTTTCTCAATGCAGCAAAGAAAATTTTGTTTTTTTTGTGTGTGATAATGCTTGTTCTGTTGTTCATGCAATGATTCCCATTTATCTCATTCTCTGCTCTATCTCATTCTCTTACCTCCTTTATTCCCCCATCCCTTTCCAATGCAGATTTATTTTTGCATTCAGTTTTGCAGAGTTGACTTTTGCGTTATACATGATTTTCCGTGACTCCTGCTTTCTTTGTACAGGGTAGCACAGAAATTTGACCCTAACCCTGGTAAATCCATCAAAATCCAACAAGGGTAAAAAAAAAAGGCTGTTGCAATTTGTTGGATTCAGCAGTCAACACAAACTGCATG
Organism: Hippasteria phrygiana; assembly: GCA_037893225.1. Classification (NCBI taxonomy): domain Eukaryota; kingdom Metazoa; phylum Echinodermata; class Asteroidea; order Valvatida; family Goniasteridae; genus Hippasteria; species Hippasteria phrygiana. The sequence continues at coordinate 703,890 of JAZGUH010000317.1, forward strand.
GTATTCAGCAGGGTAGCAGCTAAATACACCTGTTGGATTTTGTCAGATTTGTATCCGTACCAGTCCCAAATCCTCCAACTTTAACATGATTTAGCATGCACCCTAGGAGGTAAGGGTTAACTCTTTAACCGTCAATCACACAAATCTGTACGATATGAATATCCATCAGAATAACCTGCATAGATAACATATGTGACCCGCTCCAGAAAAAGGTGATATAAGTCGCGCTATGCATTTACGTGTAATAGCCCTTTCAACGCAAGAGGGTGACAATTTTCGTCAAAATGCATTTTTTTTTTTTTGTCTTTAATAACATCTTAAATATCTAAAGTTTCAGGTTTGGTGCACAACAATGTTGATTTCAGTGTATAAAGTGAAAAAAATTACCTTTTTAGAGTGCATTGTTACATTGCATTGTATTAGAACTGGCTATTTCAAAGCCTGTTTTCTCTGTTGTGCAATTTGAAATTCATGGAACTAATTAATATTCCAAAATGCGATATCTCCAAAACGGAAAGGGCATTGGAGCTCTATCATGTACCAAATGAAAGCTTACATTGTGGGCTTTCGAAACATATATAAAACTCATTTTTAATATTTTGCCACATAATATCTCTTTTTCCAGAGCGGGTCACATATATAAAACATGTCAATAGAGAGCACCCTGATCATCGAGACCACTGCAATGTATTTAAAGTAAATAGCATTGCAGCCAGTTTCACATGTTGATGTATCTGTAAAACTTCGAGATTTTTACAGTTTCCACTTAAAAATCCAAGACACTTTTTTTTTTTTTTTTTTTTTTTTTAGGTGGAGCCCCATAAAATTGATTGCTTTTATGCAATACGCATATGTTCCTTGGGCCCTTTAGAATGATTCTAGCTGTGTTCTTAATTTTCTTTTTACATGCTTGAAGAGCTTGGACATTAAAAAATGTGACCCGCTCTGGAAAAAGGTATATTATGTCGCAAAATATGAAAAAATGAGTTTTATGTATGTTTGGAAAGCCCACAATGTAAGCTTTCATTTGGTACTTGATTTGAGCTCTAAAGCCCTTTCCGTTATGGAGATATTGAGTTTTTGCATATTAATGATTATATGGAGTTCAAATTGCACAACTGTTAAAACAGGCTTTGAAATAGCTAGTTCTAATACAATGCAATAGAACAATGCACTCTAAAAAGGTTATTTTTTTTCACTTTATTCACTGAAATCAACATTGTTGTGCACCAAACCTGAAACTTTAGATATTTAAGATGTCATAAAAAAAAAAAATTAAAATGAATTTTGACGAAAAATTTCACCCTGTCAATGTCAAAAGGGCCATTACACGTAAATGCATAGCACGACTTATATCACCTTTTTCTGGAGCGGGTCACAAATGTGGACAACAATTTCCTATTCATGACCTTCTTTCAACCCCCTCATATTTTTATTTTGGCACCAAATGAATGAGGAGAACAGAGCTTTCTAAAAATGTATACTTTTATTGGGTTATCTCAAAAGAATAAGCCGTACTAAGCTGAAAAACATTACAAGTAGTAAAATGTGTGCGACCCGCAAAAAAATATGACGGTTAAAGGATTAGGTAGTGTACAATTCCTTTTGTTATAATTTTCAAAAATGAATGGATTTGGGGGTTAGTATTACATGTATATAGCAAATACTGGAACACTGACCTGCTTAAAAGGTTTGTGTGTATAGATGCTGAGAAAACAAAGAGAAAAATATGCTGTTCTTGTAGTCTGGTTCCTTGACCCTACTTTGACAAAACAAAGCAATTTATAGATGTCGGGAATTATCGGGTCAGTTTTTTCAACGATGGTCGGCCGACCATTACTGGAAATTGATACAAAAATTCCACTTTTCTTGAAAATGACAGCACACCAGGTGCCATGATTTCACAGGATGCTTGAGACTATTATTCACTTACAGTCAAATAAGGCATTTTATAATAATTCCGTCATTTTGTTCTTTGATGTTTGCAAATGTTGCATGTTACCTTTAACTCCTTTGTCAGCTATCACTTTTCACCTGACTGCGACTGAGTGCACACATCCTGCCGTGCAGTTGTCACATGTGACGTTCTTAATTTTCCAAATTCACAGCCCGCTGCATTTTCTTTCAAATTTTATTACACAGATTCTGATGTTGGCCAACAACTTCAATTTTTCTTTTTTTTTACTTCTTCCCATTTTTGTTAATCATCATCATTAATTTTGTTTAAATGCATGTGACCAATGTCAGATTATTTTAATTTGTCAAACTTTTGTCAAAATAAGTGTGTGTGCACTTTCAGGTCTTTTTTAAAAGTTCACATATGTAACCAAAGTTTTTTGTATTGCATGCCCGTTTACACATCAAGGACGGTAGAAGTGAGCAGTGAACGTACACAGTGGGCGTGTTTGAAGCCCTGTTCTCGAGTGACTCGAGTACAGTGTTCTCGGGTCGGTGATTTTGAATAAGGAAGTTCATGTCGGAGTGCTTGGTGGTGCCATTAACCCCTTGCCACCGGTTGACACAAATACGTGCGGATTGAAAATTGCCACCTGGCCGGTTGACCTCTATGTGTGCCAATCTCTGCATTTTCAAGCCATTATTGGGGTATTGTGTACGTTATGCTTGGCTGCACAAGCCTCTTGTTTCCGTTTTGCTTGGCTGCACAAGGTGCCCCGGCGCCTCCCATGTCATACCTGAGGTCAAGGGGTTAAAGATGGTGACGCCCATGAACGATGCCGTAAAAAAATGGAAACAATCTTCACGGCTTTTATCTTGTTTGATTATTTGGATGAAGAAGACGAATTGAAAACAGATGATTCGATATATCTGTTTGCTGTAACTTCTCAGATTGGGAAAAGAAGCATTGCAAGATCCGCAGTATACAGTATCCTGTGCTGTCAGCCATCTTTGTTCTTGTTCTTTTTCCCAGATAGCGGGGAGTGAAAATCCTGTTCACGAACGGTGTTCGCGTGTTGGTTCCCAACATTCGATACCCCGTTCTCATGTTCAGTCAACACAAGAACAGGGGTCTGGAACATGCCCACTGATTACACAGCGAGTATGGACCGGCCTTTTACTCTCGCAGTTATTTCCAATGCTTTTGACCGGTTATAGAAATTACAATTTTTACTGAACCACCTCTGCCCCAGCTTCCTACAAAATACACTTCAGCATTTTGTCTGACAATGTTGAACTGTATTTATTTTCAATTTTCCCACAGAGTTTCTTGCTAGATGAAGACGACATGGACAGTACAATGGAAGGCATAGAATTGAGACCTACCAAGCCACTGACAAAAACCTGAACTGAAGGCTCCAAGTCCTAGAAGTCACTTTAAACTCATTTTGTAAAAACGAAAACCTAAAAGTTAACATACAAGTTCCCTAAGATTTGTCTGATGCACATCTGATGAATTCTGGTGTAGATCAGCGTCTTGTTTAAATAATATTTGGATTTTATTTCTGACCAGTGTGTTTTAACCTCTCGTATACGAATGGCGGCCATAGCTGTGGTTTGAAAAAGACCACCTGGCCGGTTGTCATCTACACGTGCATTCCTGCATGTACTCAATACATTTGTGTTTGAACTATAATGTTCTTGAATGGGAGTGTAATGAATAGATGGAGCTTTTTTAAACAAAGCTTTCATAAACACGAAAGAGGGGCTTCAAGTGCGATGAATAGGACCACTCTATTCAGTGTGGTGCCTATTGTTTGCATTTATGCTTGGCATACCATCCCCCTCCCCCCTCCCCCTCCAACAGCTTGACACACAGGCTTAAAACCTTTAGACAAAGTTTTACTAAAAAGTAAAACAGTTGAACACAATCTTAAAATGAGATATTATAATTAAATAATCTCATACTTGTTGGTTATTCTGTGCTTACTTGAAATATATTAGTCGGTATATATTAATTAAATTAATGCATTTGTCTATGTACAAAGAACCAGCCAGCCTTTTCCAAATATGCGACTGTGCAAAAATGGCTTTATGTCGCGAAATTTGAAATAAAAGCTATACATAATTGAATTTGTCACATGTGAAGCTTTCATTTGGTGTAGGTTTGACCCCTGTGGTATTTTGTGTTATCGAGATATCTTGACATTTGCATACTCGTATTTTTCAATTTAACAGAAGTGCGTGAGATGCAGCCCTTTAAATATAGCAAGGGGAAATAATTTCTAGCAATATTTGTTTTCATCTTTATTCATCAATATTAGCGTTTCTGAAAATAAATCATTAAAATATCTAAAATAGAAGCCAATAATTAAAAAAAAAAGAAAATTGTTTTTGCCTTCCACAGAGAAAAGTCCTGCATATAGGGTCACATGTAGACAAATTGTCAAGTTCTGAATTTGATATAACCAAAATGTGATGAGCTCTTCCACTATACAGACCATCGTACATTTTTTGGATTGAAACATCAGCTTGTTTAATATTCTATCAATTTTGATTATATTTTAGTTGTTTTTAGTACATTTTACTTTAGTCCTCTATTTTGAGTGATTTTCAGTCGGTACTTTGCATGATTCAGGGTTTCTGTGGTGTTTGTAAATATTGTCTGTACTTGCTACACTGGGAATTAAAGGCAAACTAATATATGTAAATTTTCTGTAATATTTAAACTAAGAATATTGTTGGTTTATAATCTTGGTTGTGGGAGACCTTGCATAAATAGTTGTCTTGTGTACAATTATGGACTGTTTAATAATGATACAGTGAAGGTGTAGCTGAGGAGGGAATAGAACGCTACGGGAATCATCGAAGGAGACTAGTTTTACTGTCATGAGTGAAAACAGTCCATATTTGTTTTATAACACCTCGTTCATAGATTCTGAAAATAGAGTAGGCTTTTTATATTTTGGGAATACACAAATTTTGTGAAATTCCCCCACCCCCTTCTCGACAAAATGTCTCCAACCAAAAGATTACACTGTACGTGTATTAAAGTACTTCGTGCAACTCGAATTGAATACAGTTTACACACAGTGGCATAGACTTTCCGTATGATCTGTGGTTGTTACGGGTATAGTACTTTGGTAGCCGCGGGATGGTACTTTGGTAGCCGCGGGATGGCACTTTGGTAGCCGCGGGATGGCACTTTGGTAGCCGCGGGATGGCACTTTGGTAGCCGCGGGATGGCACTTTGGTAGCTGTGGGATGGCACTTTGGTAGCTGCGGGATGGCACTTTGGTAGCTGCGGGATGGTACTTTGGTAGCCGCGGGATGGTACTTTGGTAGCCGCGGGATGGCACTTTGGTAGCCGCGGGATGGCACTTTGGTGGCCGCGGGATGGCACTTTGGTAGCTGCGGGATGGCACTTTGGTAGCTGCGGGATGGCACTTTGGTAGCTGCGGGATGGTACTTTGGTAGCCGCGGGATGGTACTTTGGTAGCCGCGGGATGGCACTTTGGTAGCCGCGGGATGGCACTTTGGTGGCCGCGGGATGGCACTTTGGTGGCCGCGGGATGGCACTTTGGTAGCCGCGGGATGGCACTTTGGTAGCCGCGGGATGGTACTTTGGTAGCCACGGGATAGTCTCTTTGAGAGTGAGCAGTGCTACAGTAATATACGCACACCATCAAGAGACAGAATCTATGAATGAGGCATTATGACATTTGGAATAACAGAGGGATTAAGGGACATTGTAAACAGTACATTTGTATAAATTTCAATTTAACACATTTTTGAGCATTATCAATAGGTCACTGACAAACAAGACCTTCTAAACCTAGAATTTTGTTTGGTAGATTTTCTGATTATTTGCATGTTGCAGTATGTATAGTGTGGAATCTATATACTTGTACATGTATGTGTGGTTCATTATTGCCATTTTCCAGCATTCGGCGAGCATAGCGCTAGTTGATGTAATTGTTCATTGTAGACGGGGTTTTAAAATTTCTTGCTATCAGCATACACAAATCCTCAAATTCTTATGCTTTTCTTTTTAGATTATTACTTTTTGTTTATGGAGTAATTCAGTTTGAGATCTCTATGCAGTTTCTTCAATCTCCATGCAGTATTTCAGAATCGTTTCACATACAGTAGAACTTCACTATAACGAACATAACAGGGTCGATTGAAAATGTTTGATATAGCGGTCGTTCGGTAGTGTACAAATATGGACTGTTTACAGTAATGGAGTCACGTCATGCCATGAGTGAAAACGGTTCATATTTGTTTTATAACACCTCATTCATAGACGATGAAAATAAATTAGGCCCTTAACTGCAAATGAACTTTTGTAATTCAAAAATTCTGTAAGAAAATCCTCTAACAATATGTTCCCAACCTAAACGTTATACTGTGTTAGTGCCTCATGCCACTCAAACTCGGTCCACTGTAGTGCATAGACTTTCCATAGGATCTCCGGTTGCTTCAGGTATAGTAGTGTGGTTGCCATGGGATAGTACTTTATTAGCCATAGGATAGTACTTTATTTGCCATGGGATGATTTTTTTTTTTTTAGAGAGGGCAGTGATTGGTTAAAAATAGAGAATACCATGTGATACGTTCTAAGCCAATCGGAAGACAGAATCTAAGCATGAGGTGTTATAATAAATAATGGATTGTAATATGTACAATTTTGGAGTCTGAGGATGTTCGTTGTAGCCACATGTACGGTATAGTGGTGTTTGTCATTGTGAAGTTTCACTGTAGGGTTAACAAATGGCAACAGTATCACTTATTGCACTTTAAGTCTGTAAAAAGTACCCTGCTTACAGAAACTTGTCCCAATGTGCCACCGCGTGCAGTTTAGTTTAACCATGCACTGCTAGACTAGCATCAGTTTTTAAGCACACTTTTTGCAGGGATGTCCCGTAAAATAACTGGTTTGAGAAAAAGCTGGAAGTCCGGTGCTGCTTAACCGTAGTTGTAGATCAGACGCCTTTGTTGCTGGATTTGTAGATGTATGTCATGCAGTGTTTCAAACACTGAACCACAAATATCCTCATGAAGAAAACTTTTGTGGATTTCAAACTTCGGATGTGAAACATTCCCATTATTTATATAAAAAAAGAAATGTTTGATAGAACCGAGCTGTGGATATTTGTATATTGTTCAACTGCACCCAAATATACCCAACTCTTTTGCCTTTTGAAAATGTATTCATGATCTACATGTATTCAAAAGAGCTTACAGTACTTTATTTTTATTTTTAACAAAATGTATTCATCAGAAATGTTGAAATCTATTACTAACCGATAGCCAGATCTGCATTTTTAATGTTGGTTTTCATGTGATAAATGGTATGGCTATGCATTGGTTTTTGTGGAATATTTTCAAGCTGGGACAAATTAAGCAAATGTATCCGTAAAGTGAGGTAAATGTAAATGAACATTTCTGGAGGCAAATAAAAACAATATTTTGATTTGGTGATTGAATATTTGAAGGTATTGAATTGTTTTTTTTTACGTGGACTTAATGTTTGAAATGGAAATATGATCATTTGATTTAATTATAATTTAGTAATTAATGTGGTCAAAAATGCCCAACAATTTTTCTTGTGATTCCTTTTAATTCCCCTCCCCCCCCCCCCCCACAAAAAAAGAGAGCTTAAGCAAAAGGTCAAATTTTGGTAAATGTTTGAAACAAATGCAAGGTTAATCCCCCCTTACTATTCTAAAAAGTGTGGCATTTGATCTTATTTTGGTAGTTTGAAATTTTGCATAAGATAATGCTGCATTCGTGGATTTCTCAACATCCGAGCTTAATGGGCCGACATTTTCAAAATAGAAAAATTGTCAAAAACATTTCATATTTAGCCTTTGGAATGATTCATTTAAAAATGTAAGGCTAACCCCTTTCAATTTTTTTTTATTTAAAACAATTTAAGAATTGGTTTTGATAGTTAATTCCAAAGGCGGGCGCCCCTGGGTATTGGAAGGTTTCAGCATTCAGCCAAAAGGGTTTGTTGATTATCAAGGAAAAACCAAACAGAACATGTTATCTCAAAATATTCCCTTGTGGTTTTTTTTTTATGATTAAAATTTAAAATATGCTTTAATAAATGATGGACATGGAGACCAATTTGACTTTATTTGACCAATAAGTCAACGTTTCTTTATAAAAACATGTAATCAAAATGTAAAGGGTTGACCTCTTGCCATTGTTCTTCAAATTTCTACTGCAGGATTTCTGAATTTGGATTGGCTTGAAAAATGTATTCATTACATTCCTTAATACACAGTGTGCCCAAACTGTTTAAAACTGGTAACCAATTGGGCCATGCATATATTTCTATTTAAAAATTAAGATTTACACACATACAAAATATTTACACAAATCAGGGTCTACATACGGTTACATTTGCAGTTTTCCAAAGATTGTGGGGAAGATGCCTTTTTTTTGGTTCCTAAGGAGAATCGGCCAATGCATTATGTTTTTAAGGAAACAATTTAATATAACAAACATATCTTGATACATATGCAAACATCCTCTCTTGGGAGCAAGAATACAATTGTTTATTACAATGAAATAAATCATACATTTTAAATACCCGGAGCTTTAAAAGATAGTATTTACAAATGTTGTCTTTTCTTGTCTTTTGTAGCCCGCACCTTGAGTGGCCTTTGGCAATAAAAAAAAAACCAGCAGCCCAAATTGCTCTTTCTGCTGATCATGCAATTCCACGTTTACGATCACCATTAAATTACTTACACTGCACTAACCCTGTAAATACAAAAATTCTTAGTTGGATGTGCACAGAACCTAATAATTTTCTGCTATGGTAAGCACAGATTCTTTGCTTATGGTAAGCAGTGCCAAGGAATTAGGCCCGGATGGTTTCATCCACAAAATTGAGGGAACATCATGCAACACAAAATGTTGGACAAGAAGCACTGCAATTCGTAACTATTTTAAGGGGCGGGGGTTTAAATAACTAAAATAAATAACTTTTTCAAAGTGAACAAAGAAACTGGCAAGAGCGGGATTCGAACCTGCGACCTCCGGAATACCGTACCGGCGCTCTACCAACTGAGCTATCTTGCCCTATGTTGGCGGTCTCCCAAATTGTCAGTATCTTTGTTCGGGTGGGCGCTAGTCAGAAGTCATCAGCCCAGAATACAACCCAGAATACGATACAACCTGCCAGTTTCTTTGTTTACTTTGAAAATGTATTCAAATTTACCTGGTCAGTTTCCCTTGTGGATTGTTTGACGAATAAATAAATAACTATTGAATCATGAAAATAATTTCCAAGCAGAAATCTGATGAGATATGTTACAGCAAAGATACTTACATAGAAGTTGGATATTACACCTGTTGAAAAATGAAATGATAATCTAGATAACTGACTAGACATGGTTGACTTGACATGGTTCAGGCAAGATTTGTAAAAACAAGAGAGGGATAGAATCGATGCTGAATGGAATGGTGATTTCTGCTCAAACTCCAAAAATGTTGAAGTTGCCCAAAGCCTTCAATGTTGATAGCCAGCTATGGACAAACTTCAGTGATGAAAATACAATGTTGTACCAATCTGTGCACTTCGGGTTTGAAGCTGGGCTATGTAAACAACTTATGTCGCGTCTATTCATGTGCAATTTATCCCTGGTAAAATCTGTTGAATTTTTAAAAGTCGCTAATCAAGTCATCAAATTTTTTTTTAATGCTGATAAGTTTATTTGAGAAACATTACTCTGTGAATAGTTGAGTATCATGTCGCTTAAGAATAAATTTGGAGGTCCTGGATTGAAGGTATTTACACACTTGCATGTGTGTGTTTAGCACTCAGAGCTTCACTTTCAACCTGTACAGGGCTGATGTGAAATTCATCTAGAGGGCTTGATAACAAAGGACACAAGACAATTCTTCTTGAAAGAATCAACTTTAATACTGTTTGAGAAACCATTCCTGGTTTTGCCGACTGTCTCGCTCTGAAAACTAAAACGAGCTCCACCCAAGGAGCTCCCCCAAGACCCTGCCTTAACCCCTCGAGTACGGCTATTTATAGTGAGGTGCCGGGGCGGCCTGTGCAGCCAAGCAAAATGGACACAAGAGGTTTGTGCAGCCAAGCGTAACATACACAATAATCCAACAATGGATTGAAAATGCAGAAAATGGCGTGTATAGACGTCATCCGGCCTGGTGGGAATTTTTTGTTTTGGTGGCATTTGCCGTCATCTGGCTTCAAAGGGTTAAGTACACCAAACAGAATCCCTGACAAATCAGGTGTGTCCTCCATTTACAGACGGTCTGCGAACCGGGCCAGGTGGCCTAAATCCCTCTTGCAACCCGGCTAGTGTGTCACCTACTCTGGGTCAAGACCCTTAGTCACTGCTTCAACAAAAGACAGCTTAACCTTACCAGAGAGTGAACGACAAAGTCTTTGAAGGTTATGGTCACCATTGCCCTATGTGGCTTGCCAGGAGGATTAGGGAGCATTTCGTATAGTCCAAATGCGGTACTGGTTACGTTACCGCTGTTTTCCTTTGCGTTGCCGCATTCCGTACCTCAAACCTTGCTGATGAATGGGAAGCCAGACGGTTTATAGAACGAGCTCATTATATCAGTCAGTTGGGCGTTGATGCTGGTACCGCAAAAAAAACACCATAAAAACCAAAACAAAACAGTGGTACCGCTATTGATACCGCTTTTAGACAATATGAAAGGATCCCTTATCGCCGGTCTTGCCAGCCCTCGTGAGTTAATCCACCTTGCTTGGTCTATTTAATCCCTCCCGATCTCTCCTTTAAACCAGGTGGGGCTGGCCCAGATGATCCGGGAAGAGATTGTAAATGGAGGTCACGCCTCATCAGCAACATGTCCAAAGCTCTCTCATAAGGGATCGCGTTTCTCCTCCACGGGCATGTTGTTCCCCTCCTGTTTTCTAGGGCCGTCCAGCCCATCCGGCGCCACCACAGCCTTGGCTGGTTGTAGTCCAAAGTCCTCACCCTGCTCTAATGGCTGCAGCTGCTGTGGTTGCTGCTGATTTACGGGAGCCAGTTGCTGCTGCTTATACTGCGGCTGCTGTTGCAGCTGTAGGTGTGGCATCCCCTCCTGCTGTTCTTGACCAACTTGCTGCTGCTGATACTGCTGCTGCTGTGGGGGTTGCATCCCTTCCTGCTGCTGCACTTGACCTATTTGCTGCTGATGCTGCACCTGCTTGTCTAGCTCCAGCTGTTTCTGTTGCAGCTCTAGGATCTGCTGTTGGATTTCCTGCTTCTGGGCTTGGGCCTCTTGGAGGGGGCTGTGTGGGTGGCCGTGCTTCTCCACCGAGCTCCTTAGATTCTTGACAACCACAAACGGGTCAACATTTACATTGTTTATCTGGAAATGAAATCAAACGGATAAATTGAAGACACTTTGTGGAGTAGTGTGGCCTGGTGCATTGGACTCAAAAATCGGCGTCAAACTACAATTTGTGGGTTTGAACCCAGCCAAGGGGTCATGGTGTTTGTGCCCTTGAGCAAGACACTTTGTTGTAAATTGCTTCCCTCCACCTAGGAGTAAATGGGTACCTGTGAGGGCAGTTGTGGATATATTTGTGAGATTAACGCAGCATGCTTAACTTGCAGCTGGGGCTGCATACCTCTCAAGAAAACTGAGGTTTCAGGATAATTGATGGGACTATTGGTTGAAAGATAGGCATTTGCCTTTATAAGTTAATCAAATTGTTTACTTTTCTCGTATTCACAACACCATGCCAGAATATATAGTGCATTTCTTAGATAAAAATAAATTGTCTGGTCCAACTTACTGAAAAAAGCTCCATGGCTCCGACATCTGACCTTGTACTTGAAGGAGGCCCTCGTGTGACAATTCTCGCAATAGCTGGAATGTCGTCATAATCTGGTGTACTCCAAGGTTCCTAGGCAACAGATACATAAACAGTGTGACTCCATTTAACCCCTCAACACAAAGCTTGGACTTAAAAATGCCTACTTTATGAACTCATTTCAGAAATTTCCTTCGAACTACTAGAAATTTACAATCTGTGCTTTTATGAGCAAAAACCAAATACTGCTCAAGGTATGTCACACATTCACCTTTCCACCCGAGTATAGCAGGCTCTGCCCGTAAAGAGAATCAATGTCATGAATAATGGTTTCTGAAAAGCAAACTCATTGCCCATACATTGTTTTTTTGTCACCACGATGACCCACTGGGATAGTTTTTTTTACGGTTTAGTCACGTGTTTACAAACTACCCACACAATGACTCATCTGCAATCAAAACATAGTTTTTAAATTTTTGACACTCTGGTCTATTTTTTAAAATTGTTCTTTTTTTTTTTACACAAAGTGATGTATCCTTACCAATTTGGGTAAAAACATTGCCATGCTCCATGCGTACAACTTGAGGTCCATAAACGTCCTCAGAGCAAAATACACTAACCTGCAGGCAAACAAGCAAAGAGTCAACCGTAACCATCCAAGTAAATAAACCGCTTGATCAAATCTGTCTTCAAAATGACAACTTTTTTTGTTCTTCCCAAAAATGTCCATCTAAAAGCTAAAATGTCCACCACTTCCTACAGTGAACAAGTACAACAGAATATTGTGAAGACGCATTCTGCACTGTCTTTAAGAGAGATTTTTCGGACAAATTTAAAACAATGTTCAATGTAGTCGTCCAATTCAGTCGTACGTGCCATACATCAACTATCTTTTGCAATCTTGCTCAGAACTAGTTAATCCCCAATGAGCTCAAAGTTTTAGAGGAGGAAACTGCATATGAAAAGATGAGAAGCAATTTACGATTTGAATTCAAGATGTGTGCCAAAACTTGCCGCAGCAATTTTTTGCACCTGGCTTCACAATCAAAAACCTGGTCCACTTGAAGCAAGATACGGGACAGAGAGAACCCCCTCTTTTGTGTTGGTCATTGTGTTCCCGGATTCTCAATAATTCCTTTCAGAGATCTAGGGGGATGTGTTAGGTAACAATAGTCTGGAGTGTGTATAGGGTATAAGGACAAGAGGGTGTACCCCCTTGGACCCATATCTTGCTGGGTATAACCTGGTCAGTTCAATGAATTTTTGTTCTTTTTCAAAACAATAAATTACAAGATATATAAAAGAGAGTTTGAAAAGTATTACCTGAAGAAATCCTGGCAGGGTGTTTTACTGAGTATCATGATATCATTGTCTTTTTTCGGAGTGAGGTAGGCCAGGGCTGATGCATTGCCAACGGTAACAGTCAGCCCCAGTGCATTGTGGATCTGAAACAACAAAGAAAATATGTAACAAGTTCGTATGTGTGCGACAATGCTGGATCTAAGAGAGGTAGGAAATTCTACTCCAAAAATGTGACCGGCTCCACAAAAATGGGTAATATGTCGCCAAATCTGAAAAATGAGTTACATACATAGTGGAACTTGTCACATCCTAAGCTTTAATTTGGTGTAGGTTTGACCCTGTGGCATTTTGTGTTTTCGAGATATCATTTGCACACTCATGTTTTCCAATTTAACGGAAGCGCGTTTAGAGATATAGCCCTTTAAACATGACAAGTGCAAAGAAATGAGATATATATAATTTCTATCAACATTTGTTTTTTCATCTTTACTCATCAATATTAATGTTTCTGAAAATCAATTATGAAAATATAGATATAATAGAAGCCAACAAACCCCCCCCCCCCCCAAAATCCATCTAACCCCAACCCCGTTCAGGTTTTCTCGAGTCACCCTGCTGAATCCAACAGAATCCAACAGCTGGAACAGAAGATATTTTGTTCACAGCTCCCACCGACGATATCCAACAGAAAGAACCCACTGTTGGATATTGTTTTAGTATGGTTAGGGTTTAGTTAAACTAGAACACAAAATATATCAAAATCTTTCTTTCTTACATATTTATTATTGTTTCAAAACAAGTATATCCTTTTTTTTTTCCCATTTTTTTTTCTGTGAACCTTTAACCCTAACCCCCTAGGTATTTTTACTAGAAACAGGCATGCAACTTGGAATAAAAAAAAAACGAGGACATTCCAATATTTACAAGACTTTGTACAGTGTTTTTCAATTTTCAATGGCATAGGCCCCAAGTGAAAAACAAGGAAAAGTTGCATGCCTGTAGGAAGTGTCCTCGACCTGTCAAAATCCAACACTGTGCAGTATACCTATGGCGCATTCTTTGGATTTTAGACAAATTGGGGCATCATAGCTCCTTGTAAAGTAATGGTGCCAAGGCTCTACGGTCCTGAACCCATCAAAATTCAACACAACCTGCTGTTGGAGTTTGTAAGGCTTGGGGTAGTTAGGGTTAATGCAAAACTACTTTATTATAAAAGTCAAATCAGGCTTTACCTTGATTAGATCCGAAAAATAATTTCTCCCTTGATTCTCTCGTCCATATTTTATTGAGGCTAATCTGAAATGCTCGATCCCACCTGTTAATGAAATAAAGAGAGATTAATTTGATTGGCCTTATACATGTTATATTCACACGGCACTAGTCATAATATTGTTGCACAGTCAATAATCAATGTGGGGATCACTCAATGTAAATACAACTGAAAAATTGATTAAATGATCTTTTTTTACCGTACATTACTCCCTAGGTGGTGTGAAAAATCATACTGAAATTGGAGGATTCCGGACTGTTATGGTTAATTTTAAATTTTGACAATTAAATAACACTATGAAAGAACATATCATTTTGCATTCAAAACGGATATGTTAACAAAAAGAAACAAAAAACATTTACCAGCCTTTTTTCGTTTGTTTGTTTATTGAAATGACCCAATATAAAGCTAAAAGCCACTCTAGGTAAAGGGTTACAATCAGAGGTGGTAGGGTTGGCGACATTTTGAATTGACCACCCTTACGGTTTTCTTGGGCCCAGATCTAAATAGAGGATAATTCTTTAACAGGTTCCAGAGAAATTATCCCAATTCAATTTTCAGATCTATAGACCCAAGCTGGGTAACTTCTCACCGCCCCCCCCCCCCCCCCCCCCCAACAAATTGAATTCATTATTTTAGACGATTGTCCGCATGATACCACTCTGAACGAACTCACCGTAATGCCTGACTGGGCCGAGGGTAATTTGAGCATGGGGGTGGATCTGACTAGCGCTTGACTTGGGTAGATTGTCCCATATCATGTGCGGATATCGGTACTGCTTGTCCGTATCGTACACTTTCATGTACCTAAAATCACAAGAAGTAAAAATGCCTTAAAATCCTACAATTACTCTAGTTGCATTTTCCTAGACCAGACTCACAAGTTCAACTCAAGTCCACTCAAAATAACTATGATTCACTGCAGACCGCACATAAAACCTGTCAGAGGCAAAAACATCAAAGTACCAATTCTACAAGAGTTATATCTCAGGCACGTGGTTATACGCCAATGACCAATACGTCAATTTAGACTAATAACAATAACGCTAACAGCACAATTGATCCTTAAACTGCACTATGGAAATATATTACAAATTTATATGGTAATGTTTGTTTGTTTGTTTGTTTGTTTGGAAATTAATACCAAAAATGGCAGCACACCATATTCCATGATTTTGCAGGGTGTTTTGAGACTATTATTTACTCGCAGTCAAAATAGGTATTTCATAATAATTTAGGAGTTTTGTTTTTTTATGTGTTGTATATTACCTTTAAATTGCATCACAATGTTTTTTCTGTGCAAAATACAGACATTGCTCTCCGAGTATCTTACCATTTCATTGAGACATGCATTGCGTCAAGGAATTGCTCCTCTGTAATGACCCTAGGATCGTGGTTCTTGAGGATGACGAGAGCATGGAAACCATCCATCTTGAAGGCGTTGGCTGCCGTGGCGCTGTGCTCCGACTCGATCCTACCAAATGTATCCTCTGCGGTTTTACTGGAAAACATCAGCCAGTCATACATTAAATCCCAGTCTTGCCAAAAGTACTTTTAGTACGAAGTCTCAGAATAATTCTTGTATTACATGTCTCAGAATATTGCCAAAATAGCAAAGATTAATTAATTAATTAATTAATTAATTAATTAATTAATTAATTAATTAATTAATTAATTAATTAATTAATTAATTAATTAATTAATTAATTAATTCGGGTTTGGCAGATTTTTTTAGAACAACTTCATTCACTAAATTGTTCCCGTAAAAGTATCATTTCTACAAACGTCCATTTTTTTATAGAAGTCGGCAATACAAGGCTAAAAGCCACTCTAGGTAAAGGGCTACAACAGAGGTGGTGGGGTTGGCCACATTTCAAGTTGCCAGCCGCTACCACCCTTAAGGTTTTCCTGGGCCCAGATCTAAATAGAGGATAAATCTTCAATAGATACCAAAGGAATTATCCCAATTTTCAGACCTATAGACCCAGGCGGGGTATTAAACTTAATAATAATAATAATAATAATGCGGTGCTTATATAACGCTTTATACAAATGTCTCAATGCGAATCCACATACCATCGCACGTGAGTCAGAAACAGCAACCATTGCACCACGGTGCCCCAACAGTGCCCCACGGTGTCTCAACCGTTGGTGAGACCAATTCACCTCCTTAAAATACAGCTCATGCTACACTATCTATCTACTTCAACCTATCTACAATCTATTTTATTACTTTACAGCAACAATTAATGTTAGAAGAATTACTTTCACATTCGAAAGGGCAAAATAATGTGTATAAATTTACATTAAAAAAATGTTGACTTACTATTTATAGTCGCAGAAATCACAGTTTTTCTCGGATTTCTTCAGGAGCTCTTCCATAAACTCATCAACATCTTCAAGGTCATTGACCCCTGGTCGCTTGGCTCGGAGTGGATTCAACAAGGTGTGCTCATGTGTGTACTTGTTGTATATGGAGGTTATGAACTACGTGTTAAAAAAAAGAGACCTCATCTGGTAAATATTCCATCCAATGTTAAACTTTTAAGGCTTGTGCTCTAATCAGAATTACTTCACGATGCAAATTTTAAGAATGAAAATTTACTGGAGCAGGATTTGGCTGAGTTTTTCCAGCCCTATGTTGGGGCTCCTAATTTTCTCAATATAGTATCTTTTAGGGCTGTCCCGAATATACCGAATATACCGAATATTCAATCATCAACCGAATATTCGAATAGCTTTTAGGCAGTTTGAATATTCGAAAATATGTGCACTTGCACATACGAATGTGTTATTTGAATCGTAAAGTTTCATTTTTATTTTGTTTTATTGTCGGATGCCACTTTTTTGTCCACGGTAACTTTTTATTTGTTTATTGGTCCTTTCTTTTAGCCGAGTAAAAGCCCCTTGATAGTTATACAGTACCGGTACTTACTGCAAAACACTCCAGCAGCCATTAATATCCATTGCTGCACGCAAATTTAAACTGGCGCACTTTGTATGCAACTTTTGGCAATGCTAGCTGGCGAAGATGGCAGCTGCGGCTGGCGTGTTGTGTAAAACTTGATCGGCGAGTTTCGAATATTCGAATATTCAGCCAAATGCAGTATCAAATATTCGAATACTAAATTATTTGAAAATGGACAGCCCTACTTTACAATACACCCTGCTGACTAGCGTCCCCCCAAACAAAGCTATTGACATAATAAAGCCAGTTCGGTATCTCGAAGGTCAAAGGTTATTCGGGATAAAATTGCTGAAGTAATGTCACGCGATGTTACGCGAATGGGATTCTGATTGAATTTAAAATGCCCGCGTTGTGCGACCACCTTGCGCATTCATACACGCGCGTGAGGTCACGGGTCATTCGGGATAACTATGTCATTGTGCATATTGCACAGTTGAAATACCGAACTGGCTTATTGGGAGACCACCACCACAGGGAATTTTCGGGGTACATTTTTTATGAAAATTTTACCGAAAATTTGAAAAGAGGTTCCCCCACAAAAAAATCCTGCGTACGGGGCCTGAAAATGGACAGATCTTTACGCAGCCAGCCTAAATGCAAATAAAGTTTATTTATAAACACAAATCCAAACACCTAGAGAAAACTAACCGAGTATTAGGATTAGAAAAATGTCACTTTGGGGATTGGTTTAAATTCTCCAGCTCACCTGCAGCTTGGCTTCCTTCAGGAGTCCCTCGTCATTGCCCAGCCACTTGAGGAGTTTGGTCTGAAAAGTCTCTGGTATAATGAGCTGGCCTGACCGACGATTCACACTGTAGATACTGGAGAACGTGCTGTACATATTACTGCAGCGGAAAACATTTCATTCAATAGATTGTTATTTTTGAATTCTATTTTATGGAAGTCGCCCAAAAGCCACTTTAGATACAGGGCTACAACAGAGGTGGCCGGCTTGACCACATTTGTGACCCACTCTGCAAAAAGGGCAAGTATGTTGCAAAATTTGAAAATAGTGTTTTATATATAGCTGGAAAGGCCATTTTATAAGCTTTCATATGGTTTATGTTTGAGGTCTGTAGCATTTTGCAATCACGAGATATTGGAAATGTGCATGTTTGTTTTCAGGAATTTCTTGAAATGACGTAAAGGAGAAACAAGCCATTTAAAAAAAAAAAAAAGCAAAGCAATAGATGGAAGCACTCGACACAAACACATTCTTTTTCCAACTTTATTCACTGAAATCAAAGATTTTGGTTATGAACTAGAATAATATAGGCATCAAAGATGCCAAAAATTCCCTCCCTTAAAAATCACTTGTTTGAAGAATCTTTTACCCTCTTCACATAGAACGGCCCATTACGCGTAAAAGCATACAGCGACTTATGTGCCTTTTTGCAGAGCGGGTCACATTTTAGGTTGCCAACCCTACAGTACCACCCTTACAGTTTTCCTGGGTCCAGATCTAAACCTCTATTTTTTTTTATAGATACCAAAGAAATGATCCCAATTTTCAGACCTATAGACCCAAGCCGGAGACTTCCACCGTTGGTGAGACCAACTCACCTCCGCCACATCCATAATTCTGAATTATCACCGTTCACACATTCTTGAACACATTGTCGTACTTACCTATACTCGCGAGGACAATGCTTTGCGTTTCCTATTCTTCCTTTAATATAGCCAAACCCCATAGACTAAGCACGTAGTCGTACGTTCAAGGTCCGATTTTAACAAAAGACCGTCTCTCGAGGACAAGAAAGATTCTTTTGTGTTTTCTTTCTCCGCTTGTCCTCGAACGTAATACAGTACATGTACACACATTGGCGTTTTTGCATCCCTGTGGAGACATGGCATTCTTCTCCCCTTTGTCCCTGTACTTAAGCAAACCCCCATAGAATTTGTACACAAAATTCCTTGTAGAGACCTAACCCATAGAATTGCCTAGTGGAGACCTATTCAGTCCCTTTGTCTCTATTGTTTTCATGTCTCCACAGGGTACAGTATATCTCTCTAACTTTGCACACATACAACTTATTTTTAGACAACAGAGCGTATAACGGCACACTGTGCACACAAGTACACGTGATTGCTGCACGTATTTCTGACCAAAGTTATCTCGGATTTGTCTGCGACAACTTTTCTCATGGTGATTATGCGCATAAATGTACGAACCACATCATACGTGTCGTTGAATCACATTTGCCTTTGAAGTACATTCATGCATTGTCAAAAAGTCTTTGCTATTCAGCTTGCTTGTTATTAAACAGCACCCGGTGTAGAAGATTGACCCTTCGACCTTTGTTGCTCCTCTAAAGTCCCTGCTCAATCCCAAGACTCTGTGCTTATGAATGGGCTACTGTTTCTAAGTATAAACCAGTCTCTGGGCCGAAGTCTCAATATTATGAATTAGTTAGGTTTGGCCCAGGATAAGAATGTGGATGAAGTAATGTCTGGTTTCACCTTGCCTGGTTTCAGAGAACAGTGTTTCTTTATTCCTACTTTGCACTGCCAGTGTAACTGGTGCCCTCTTGTTTATGTGTATTATGCATTTAGTGCTAGACTTAGGGTTAAGCCATGCCCCTTTGTGTCATTCTCACACTATCTCCTTTGCCGATCAGTCCATATTATTTTCTCCGGAATTATTCCCGTATTTCTCCAATCTTGTCCTTCAATTACCCCAAGCCGTGCGTCCTTTGTGAATGTAAGTACACTTCAGACATTTTGTTAACCATATTATGTACCTTTCACTTTAAAGTATTCTTAGAGGTACAGTTATTTAGATGAAACAAGTTACTTATTTGCTTTATAATTCGTGCTTATTCTTTAATGTTTTAGTACTCCATGCACCTAAATTGTTAGTATAAGTTTATAACCATCGCCTTATTATTCTTATTAGCCTTTATAAGGACGCATACGCATTAGTATACTCTTTCCTATATTATCCTTTGTTAGCTTTCCGATACATACATGTACTCAATATGTCTTATGTTAAATCCTATTTAGTTTGATTAGAAAGGTCATTAGTGTTTATATTCATCCTTTATTCCAGAACCACGGCTATCACAGCTATCACAGGCTATAACACCGTAATTACGGCAACCAGCTAATCACGGCAACCACGCCATACCAATAACATCCAGTTATAATTAAATACAGTCCATTGTGAACCTCAACTACCATTTCCCCGTGTAACATTACACCGTGTTTTCATGCATTGTGTTACAAAGAACAACCCACACAATAAGGAATCTTGCACGTGTTTGGAAGTTTTTTATTCATCTAAGATTTAGATGTCATATGATATTCAACAGATGCTATAATTGGCTAATAATGCTACAGCTCATGTTATGAACGGCGATATCACTTGCTCAATCAATCTCAAGCAAACAAGCAAGGAGTGAAATAATCAATTCATTAACCCTAACGATCCCCATCCAGCCAAACTCCAACAACAGGGATTGTTGGAGTTTGATGGGTTGAGTACTGTACTTCTGATATTGCATACATGTGTAAAGTGTTGGAATATGGCTGGATGAGTACTGTATGTGTGCAGTAACAGTGTTGGATTTTGATTGAGTGGGGAGGGTTGGTTTGTGTGCAGTGCTGTTGCTGGTGGGTTGTGCTTGGTTGATGTATAAAAGCCCTGGTGCTGGACTGTGTGTGCATGACTTTGATGTTTGGTTAATATGTGTACTGAACAATGGGGTCAGGGTAATTAGAAGGGCAATGATGCATAGTAAAGTGGTTAGCAGATGTGACCAGTAACTAATCTGAGCCCCCAAAAATACTTTCATTTTAAGTTGTACAGGAATACACTTGCTTGGTTTTAATGTGTGTAACCCCATTCTTCATACTAAGCACATGGCCCAGTGTACCCACTCAATCAAAACCCAACAGCTAAGGGCCTGTTGGAGTTTGATGGGTTGAGTACTGTTATGGCAAGTGGACTGTTGGAGTTTGACAGGTTGAGTACTGTTATGGCAAGTGGACTGTTGGAGTTTGATGGGTTGAGTACTGTTATGGCAAGTGGACTGTTGGAGTTTGATGGGTTGAGTACTGTTATGGCAAGTGGACTGTTGGAGTTTGACGGGTTGAGTACTGTTATGGCAAGTGGACTGTTGGAGTTTGATGGGTTGAGTACTGTTATGGCAAGTGGACTGTTGGAGTTTGATAGGTTGAGTACTGTTATCGCAAGTGGACTGTTGGAGTTTGATGGGTTGAGTACTGTTATGGCAAGTGGACTGTTGGAGTTTGACAGGTTGAGTACTGTTATGGCAAGTGGACTATTGGAGTTTGATGGGTTGAGTACTGTTATGGCAAGTGGACTGTTGGAGTTTGACGGGTTGAGTACTGTTATGGCAAGTGGACTGTTGGAGTTTGATAGATTGAGTACTGTTATGGCAAGTGGACTATTGGAGTTTGATGGGTGAGTACTGTTATGGCAAGTGGACCGTTGGAGTTTGACGGGTTGAGTACTGTTATGGCAAGTGGACCGTTGGAGTTTGACGGGTTGAGTACTGTTATGGCAAGTGGACCGTTGGAGTTTGACGGGTTGAGTACTGTTATGGCAAGTGGACTGTTGGAGTTTGACGGGTTGAGTACTGTTATGGCAAGTGGACTATTGGAGTTTGATGGGTTGAGTACTGTTATGGCAAGTGGACTGTTGGAGTTTGACGGGTTGAGTACTGTTATGGCAAGTGGACTGTTGGAGTTTGATGGGTTGAGTACTGTTATGGCAAATGGACTGTTGGAGTTTGACGGGTTGAGTACTGTTATGGCAAGTGGACTGTTGGAGTTTGACGGGTTGAGTACTGTTATGGCAAGTGGACCGTTGGAGTTTGACGGGTTGAGTACTGTTATGGCAAGCGGACTGTTGGAGTTTGATGGGTTGAGTACTGTTATGGCAAGTGGACCGTTGGAGTTTGATGGGTTGAGTACTGTTATGGCAAGTGGACTGTTGGAGTTTGATAGATTGAGTACTGTTATGGCAAGTGGACTGTTGGAGTTTGATAGATTGAGTACTGTTATGGCAAGTGGACTGTTGGAGTTTGATAGGTTGAGTACTGTTATGGCAAGTGGACTGTTGGAGTTTGATAGATTGAGTACTGTTATGGCAAGTGGACTGTTGGAGTTTGATAGGTTGAGTACTGTTATGGCAAGTGGACTGTTGGAGTTTGATAGATTGAGTACTGTTATGGCAAGTGGACTGTTGGAGTTTGATAGATTGAGTACTGTTATGGCAAGTGGACTGTTGGAGTTTGACGGGTTGAGTACTGTTATGGCAAGTGGACTGTTGGAGTTTGATAGATTGAGTACTGTTATGGCAAGTGGACTGTTGGAGTTTGACGGGTTGAGTACTGTTATGGCAAGTGGACTGTTGGAGTTTGATAGGTTGAGTACTGTTATCGCAAGTGGACTGTTGGAGTTTGACGGGTTGAGTACTGTTATGGCAAGTGGACTGTTGGAGTTTGATAGGTTGAGTACTGTTATCGCAAGTGGACTGTTGGAGTTTGACGGGTTGAGTACTGTTATGGCAAGTGGACTGTTGGAGTTTGACGGGTTGAGTACTGTTATGGCAAGTGGACTGTTGGAGTTTGACGGGTTGAGTACTGTTATGGCAAGTGGACTGTTGGAGTTTGACGGGTTGAGTACTGTTATCGCAAGTGGACTGTTGGAGTTTGACGGGTTGAGTACTGTTATGGCAAGTGGACTGTTGGAGTTTGATGGGTTGAGTACTGTTATCGCAAGTGGACTGTTGGAGTTTGACGGGTTGAGTACTGTTATGGCAAGTGGACTGTTGGAGTTTGATGGGTTGAGTACTGTTATGGCAAGTGGACTGTTGGAGTTTGATAGATTGAGTACTGTTATGGCAAGTGGACTGTTGGAGTTTGATGGGTTGAGTACTGTTATGGCAAGTGGACTGTTGGAGTTTGACGGGTTGAGTACTGTTATGGCAAGTGGACTGTTGGAGTTTGATAGATTGAGTACTGTTATGGCAAGTGGACTATTGGAGTTTGATGGGTTGAGTACTGTTATGGCAAGTGGACTGTTGGAGTTTGACGGGTTGAGTACTGTTATGGCAAGTGGACTGTTGGAGTTTGACAGATTGAGTACTGTTATGGCAAGTGGACTATTGGAGTTTGATGGGTTGAGTACTGTTATGGCAAGTGGACTGTTGGAGTTTGACAGGTTGAGTACTGTTATGGCAAGTGGACCGTTGGAGTTTGATGGGTTGAGTACTGTTATGGCAAGTGGACTGTTGGAGTTTGACGGGTTGAGTACTGTTATGGCAAGTGGACTGTTGGAGTTTGATGGGTTGAGTACTGTTATGGCAAGTGGACTGTTGGAGTTTGACGGGTTGAGTACTGTTATGGCAAGTGGACTGTTGGAGTTTGATAGATTGAGTACTGTTATGGCAAGTGGACTATTGGAGTTTGATGGGTTGAGTACTGTTATGGCAAGTGGACTGTTGGAGTTTGACAGGTTGAGTACTGTTATGGCAAGTGGACCGTTGGAGTTTGATGGGTTGAGTACTGTTATGGCAAGTGGACTGTTGGAGTTTGACGGGTTGAGTACTGTTATGGCAAGTGGACTGTTGGAGTTTGACAGGTTGAGTACTGTTATGGCAAGTGGACTGTTGGAGTTTGATGGGTTGAGTACTGTTATCGCAAGTGGACTGTTGGAGTTTGATGGGTTGAGTACTGTTATGGCAAGTGGACTGTTGGAGTTTGATAGATTGAGTACTGTTATGGCAAGTGGACTGTTGGAGTTTGATAGATTGAGTACTGTTATGGCAAGTGGACTGTTGGAGTTTGATGGGTTGAGTACTGTTATGGCAAGTGGACTGTTGGAGTTTGACGGGTTGAGTACTGTTATGGCAAGTGGACTGTTGGAGTTTGACGGGTTGAGTACTGTTATGGCAAGCGGACTGTTGGAGTTTGACGGGTTGAGTACTGTTATGGCAAGTGGACTGTTGGAGTTTGACGGGTTGAGTACTGTTATGGCAAGTGGACTGTTGGAGTTTGATGGGTTGAGTACTGTTATGGCAAGTGGACCGTTGGAGTTTGATGGGTTGAGTACTGTTATGGCAAGTGGACTGTTGGAGTTTGATAGATTGAGTACTGTTATGGCAAGTGGACTGTTGGAGTTTGATGGGTTGAGTACTGTTATGGCAAGTGGACTGTTGGAGTTTGACGGGTTGAGTACTGTTATGGCAAGTGGACTGTTGGAGTTTGACGGGTTGAGTACTGTTATGGCAAGTGGACTGTTGGAGTTTGATGGGTTGAGTAACAGTCAACTATGGTGTTGGGATTTGATAGGTTGAGGAAGGTTTCTAGTGAAAATGCTTAGGGAGTTAGGGTTAATCAATCAACCTATCAATCTGAGTGACTGATTGATCAATTTAGCAATCAATAAATCAATCAATAAATCAAAGTGAATTATTTTGAATAAGAGAGAAATTTATACAAGGAACTATTCAACATGTTTGTCACATTCTACATGGGTGTCAATCAGATTTGGAACGCTACGTTCTGAAAGCAAGGATTATTATCAACAAAACAGTAAAACAAATTCTGAAATGAGAAACAATCAAACACATGAAACGCATTACCTGCAATCTTTGTTTGCATACATCACTTGCCACTTCTCAATAAAATCATCCAATGTTGATATGGACAGCTCACTCTGAATCCCACTGAAGCACACTGTGTGGTACCAATCCTGCGGGGGAAAAAAATCATAGATTCATAGAAATAAAAAGATTTATCAAATCAAAATCAAAATTCTACAAATGGTAAAAATGAAGACAAATGCAATGTACATGTACATGTACATACAAAAAATTAAGATA
Organism: Hippasteria phrygiana; assembly: GCA_037893225.1. Lineage (NCBI taxonomy): Eukaryota > Metazoa > Echinodermata > Asteroidea > Valvatida > Goniasteridae > Hippasteria > Hippasteria phrygiana. Next base: position 729,004 of record JAZGUH010000317.1, read on the forward strand.
TTGATGTATTTTTATGTTTTTCAGAAATTACTGAGACTCAAGACTCTTTCCACGGGTGAGGCTAGATTGGGCAAAAATCCACGAAAAATCCACGAAAAATCCACGAAGACCCCAGATCAACATATACATGTAGTTTGTATTTGCATTGGTCTATCCACTTTTACAGGTGAAAACACCTTTAGGACAACACTTCAGGAATTCCAGAATGCAAAAGAGATTCTTCAAAAATGCTGAAATCCTGACAAAAAATCCTGAAATCAGGAAAAAGCCTGATAAATCTCAGCCCTGTCTTTCTCAGCATTGGTGATGCCAATCAACCCCGTACATGCCGTAGAGGCAAAATAAACGAACCACAAAGGGTACTAGCATAAAAGCCCCCATTAGGCAAAGAACAGGAGGGGCTACAACTCCCCCCTCTTCCCCTAGTACTCACGTGGCTGTGCTCGACTCTTGTCGAGAAGGAATTTAGCTGCGATATTGGTACATGCCGGGGCTCCAGGTCATAGGAGGTCAAGATGAAGAGTAAACGGAGCCAGCCGAAGCAGCAGAAGACCACAAAGATCAGCATGATTAGAAATAATCGCTTGTTCATCCTCGATCCTGCCATTTGCAGGACCTGTCGTACAAGACAACAAGACAACGATGTTGAGAGAATCCCAGGCCTTCGGTTGTTATTGATAGAGTGCTGGTATGCCAAGAGCGGGCTGTGCAGCCAAGCGTAAATGCAAACAATAGGGACCACTCGGAATAGAGTGGTCCTATTCATCGCACCCAGAGCACCCTTTCGTATAAATGAAAACTTTGTACACTCCCATTCAACAATATAGCTAAAACATGAATGAATTGAGTACGTGCAGGAATACGCCTATAGTCATCAACCAGCCAGATGGTCTTTTTTAAACCCTGGCAATGGCCGCCGTCCATATTCAAAAAAAATTAACAGCGACCATTAGTGCACCACAAAGTAGCTACACCAGACGAACCATTTTCACACTGCTTGACAAGTTATCCATACTACATGTACATGTACCTTCCTGGCATATACTTCCTGGGATATTTCAGGATAGTAATATTGAAAAGCATTTAGAAGCCTGAGAAATATAAGGAATGATCACCCAATGAAAATGCCACACAACTTTAAAGTTAACGTGTATCACGTCCAGTACCAGTTTGGTTCATTTCGTGCTAGAAGACACATACATGTACGGCTTAAACAGACATGTCAACCTCTTCAAATGCTCATTACCAAAACAACCTCTTCATTACAAGCTCTTTATGAGAGAGTTGTAATCAAGTCAATCACAAGTCAATCACAAGTCAATCACAAATCAATCACAAGTCAATCACAAGTCAATCACAAGTCAATCACAAGTCAATCACAAGTCAATCACAAGTCAATCACAAGTCAATCACAAGTCAATCACAAGTCACTTTACAATTCTGGTCTCAAGCCATGTAACAAGCTTTTCAAACACATTATATAACAAAAGCATTCCTTTGTCATTGTTCATCCCATGTGGCTTGTGATTGACTTGTGATCTGCCTTTTGATCTGACTTGTGATTGACTTGATTACAACTCTGCTTTAATAAAGACACACTGTAATATTGTGAATCGCAAATGTATCCAATGTGGAACAAAAAAATCAAGCTGAAAAATTACATTTCATCCTGAATATTTAAAGTGCAATAATCTAGATAGCTGCAAACTGCTAAGGACTAATTGGCGAAAAGTTCCGGATTAACTCCAAAGAAATGTTTTGTTTTTATGGAAGTCACCCAAATACAATGCTAAAAGCCACTCTAGGTAAAGGGCTACGACAGAGATGGTGGGGTTGGCCACATTTTAGGCTGCAAGCCCTACCACCCTTACAGTTTTCCTGCGTCCAGATCTAAGTAGAGGATAAATCTTCAATTGATCATGGATCATCAATGTGGATTACTTTGCAAAAAATAAAGTGACTGGATCTTAATTTGATTCCATCCACAATTTGTCCCCAAACACATCAGAAATAGCTCCGTACTGACTGGAAAGTCCCAATGAATAAAGGAGGTCACACTGCTTCAAACCTACACGTGGCAGAATTATACATGTACACGTATCTCTCTAAACAGCCAAATTCATATTGTCAATGAATATCTTGTGTGGATGACATAATTATTTCATGTTCTGGGTGAAAACTTTATTTGGCTAATTGTACATGTACGTATAGGGAGTACATTAAAACAAAACAAAAACCATTAGTTTTAGTTTATGCCTGAGCTCCCGAAGGATACTCACTAGCGACATATTGTTAAAGGCACAATGCACAGACGGTGGCAGCGGATTACATGCCAATGAGCAATGTCAATTTTTCATTGCCATGCTGGTTGCTTTAATATAAATAATTTCTATCACTACTCTCCTTCCTAATTGAACCTGTGCACATAGTGTTTTTAGCAAATTACAACCACGCTGAATGAAAATCTCATTGGTACAATTTTCACAATTTCATTTTTGTATTGTTAAGTCGGGGTGTGATCCCTGGCCATACGCCATTATGGCCTTATGACTTCTGACTAGCACCCCCAACAAACAGACATTCTCACATACGTACCCATACGGGATACCTCTATTGTGGACTTTACTTTCCTTCTTTTATTCTCCTTTGTCACCATTGAAATCTCAAAAGCCATAGCGTTAACTTTGTGGGTTACCTGGATTTCTAAAGACTCCCTCGTGAGGTACCATTGTCCCCATTGTTACCCTTTCTTCCCGGTACCCCATAAGGAGACTAATGTAAGAACACTGATGACTGACAATTTGGGAGACCGCCAACATTGGGCAAGATAGCTTAGTTGGTAGAGCAACTGTATAATATTCCAGAGGTCACAGGTTCAAATCCCGCTCCTGAAAAAAATTTTTTAAGGAAAAGAGATAATGTGTTTTTTGCTATTTTGGGCATCTGCAACCCTCCAAAAAGGCTAACGCCTGCACATATAAACTACTTTCTATGAAGCCCAGAAAGGGACAGTGTGGTTATTTTTTTTAGGGGATTTTTTAGGGGATTGCTAATTCGTTCTCACAAAGTGCTAATTTGTTCACACAAATTGTTATTTCGTTTGCACAAAATACTAATTTGGTCACACAAATTGCTAATTCGTTTACACAAATTGTTATTTTGTTCATACGGATCAGCTAATTCATTACCAGACGTATGGAGCTCTAGAAGTGCCATCCAACTTGTTGAGATCCTGACACATTTTATCTCAGGATGACGACATATTACAGGCAAGATGACGACACCCTGGGATAATTTATTAGTTGCGGACATTATCATGCACATTATCAGAACGGTTTCCGAAACGTCTGTGTAAGTTTTAACTTTTAAAGAAAGCAATCAATTCTTTAACCTTCACAAATTGACCCTCACAAATTAATTCTCAATTTGCCTTTGAGAAAGAACTTGCTTAAGTTCGAAACGTCAGGCCAGCTAATTTTTGTATTTGTATATTTCAGGTCCATTCAGTCAGTCAGCAGTTTGCAACAGTGTAATTCATTTTTATGGGTATTAAATCTGACAGAAACTAAATTCTAAGTCAGCAGATTTATGAAAATTTTAAGTTGCTTCAATTCTTGTGAATATTATATCACTGGAAAGAGTAAAAAAAAATAGAAATAAAATTAGGGGTCAATGGTCAAGATAGGTTATTATAAATCCTAAGCAAAGTTACAGATTTTTGTAGATAATTTTTTTTTGTCATTTAGAGGACAATTTCAGTAAAAAAAAGTTGTGACTATTAACTATCAATTGCTAAATTGCTAAATTTAAAATTCAGTTGAGCTTTATTTATTTCTTTAATAATTATTTAAAAATTAACAATTAACAAACACAACAATTACTTGCCAATAATTGATCAAAAACTAAATAAAAACAAATTATAATCCCATCAAGCATGACTATCCACCCCCGATGTATATGTTTCGGACTAAACCATTGTGATTGCAGGTTACAATGTTTTCGAGATGAGTGTGATTTACATGTAAGTTCTAACTGTATGTATTATTGCATAAATCAACCAAACGAATAATAAAATCATTTGGTTTATCCCATTTTTATAAAATTGTATTGAATACCAAATTCCACCCGTGCGTAATACCCCGATTTGCCGATACCAGCGCAATGTTTTATTGCATTTGCCAGCCCGGTAATTTTCCGCAAGTTGTACTGTTTATCCGCTACAGTTTCTATCGAGTGACTGAATGATTTTAAGGTGTCCGCCCGATAGTCCGAAGGTTCGATTGTCCGAAGGTTTAATAATCCGAAGGTTCGATATTCCGAAGGTTCGATATTTCCCATAAGAGGGGGTTCGTTAGTCTGAAAATGAAATAAGGTTCGTTAAACCGAACATTTGATGCAATAGTCTGAAGGTTCATTGGTCCGAAGGGCCGACAATCTGAAGGTTCATTTATCCAAAGGTTCGGTAGTCCAAATTAATTTAGAATAAGGATAATTAGTCCGAAGGTTCAAAAGTCCGAAACGAAAGTAAGGTTCAATAGTCCGAAGGTTCATTATTCCGAAAGCACACAAGGTTCGAAAGGCCGAATTGAAAATAAGGTCCGATAGTCCGACCATCGAACCCTATCGTCTATTCGGAATATCGAACCTTATCGTCCATTCAGACTATCGAACCTAATTGTCGATTCGGACTATGGCACCCTATCGTCTATTTGGACTATCGAACCTTCAGATTATTTAACCTTATTCTCTTTTCGGACTAATGGGCCCTTCGGACTATCGAACCTTCGGACTGTCGAACCTTCAGACTATTGAACCTTCGGACTAACGAACCTTCGGACTAATAACCCTTCGGACTAAAGAACCTTCGCACTATCGAACCTTCGGACAATCGGGCTGTCACCGTTTTTAATATAAACACATTGTGGTGTATCCTGTTATCGACACTAGAACATCGATAGATTACCGCTTATGTTAGAATTTTACCATCAAAGTTAGACAAGGAAATCACTAAAACTTACCGAAATTCTGTTAGCTGCATTTAAAGAGCGAAAGGTTTTCTATTCTATTCTTTTTTATCGATAAGATTTTTTTTTTGTGCTCAATAAAATGGCGACCAGATAAACTTTGAAGCCTCATCACTGTAACCAGAAAATTACTCCGTCTGCGACGCCTATGGGTTTTTCATATGTACGGTAGGGAGTCAACGAACTATATGCCGGTCACAGCACTGACAGAAAATTGGGCATCGCAAATAGCGCCGCCAAAGACAGTTAGCTTGAATCTGCATATTCTAAGCATAAATCAGCATAAATTAGGGTGGTTGGTGGTAAGATTCCACTTTAGTCTCAAGTATATGTTTTGACTGTCAACATAAATCTGCTTTAAAATTGATTATTTTGCTAATCAATGCTTTGAAACTGGATTAACTTGAGCAATCGTGCGTAAAAACAGTTTTTTAAGGATAAAGCATCTTTTCATCCTGAGATAATTTATCACGGGATGCACAGGCTCCCATTGATAGCTTCTCCTGGTATCAGTTGTAGTCTTGAAGAGCATCCTGATATGTTCCCTAGATTTTCAAATTTGACACGGCCTTTCGTTTAACTACCTGGAGAGGTAGGTATCCTACTTTCAGGATGTCATCATCCCGTGATAAATTGTCTGCTGGGATGTGGTCATCCTAATTGTATGATGTTGTCATGGTCATACCGTAATAAATTATTTCAGGATGTCATCACCGTACTTTCAGTGTGTCGTCATCTTTTCAAATATACCACAAAGGGGAACTGATTGGATGCATTACAATTTTACAGTTAAATACAAAAATTGGAGCGGTGTTTGAACCTACGACCTCCGAACTGCTGTTCCCAAACAGATACATGTAGCAGGTTTTCATAGCCCGTTCCTTTCAAAACCTGTTATATTGCCCTTTCATCTTGAGAGGTCGGAATCTAGAATGGATGACATTTCGTGCATGAAAATATAAAATATTTCTGGATCTCAACAAGTTGGATGGCACTTAAGTTCTAAAGCTCTGTACGAATGAGCTAATTCACGGGGACGAATTAAATTAGCAATTTGTGCGAACGAATTTATAGTAATTAATTCGTGCAAACAAAATAACAATTCATGCGAACGAATTAGCAATTCGTGGGAACGAAATAGGAATTTGTGGGAATGAATCTATTTGTGGGAACAAAATAACAATTCGTGGGAACGAATTAGCAACGGCCCAAAACAATTACCATCCTGTCCCTTCCTACCCCTTTTTAACCCTTGCGTACAGAAATTATATGGGGGCGCCAGGCGCCATGCCAGCTTGTCCAGCCATGCGAAACGGAAACAAGAGGCTTGTGTAGCCAAGGCCCAAGCATACCGTACACAACAATATGGATTGAAAATGCAGAGATTGGCGTGTGTATAGGCCTATACAGATGTATGTCAACCAGCCAGGTGGCAATTATTAATCCGCCTCTATAGAGCCTTAGAGGTCATTCGTACACAAGGGGTTGTAGCCCCACCCCCCCCAGCCAACCCCCCCCCTGCCAACGCCCCCCCCCCCCCCCGCCAATCCCCCTCCCCTGCCAACACCCCCTCCCCCCCCCGCCAATGCCCCCCTGCCAACGCCCCCTCCCCCCTGCCAACGCCCCCGCCCCCGCCCCCTCCCCCTCCCCCTCCCCCTGCCAACGCCCCCTCCCCCTCCCCCCCCCCCCCCGGCCCACGTATTGTAAAGTGACACTCGGTAAAAAGTGACAATCAACACCGTGATTCTCTGCTTATGCCACGTTTCCTACCTTCTCAATCTCATGCTCCTGTGCTAGGGCCGATATTTTTTTCTTGGCTTGCAGTTAACTAACTGGACAATGAATGATAAATGATGGCATCAAATATGAGGAAGCAACAATCAATGACAAAGTTGACAACCTTTCAGTTTTTTAGTTCGATTCCTACCTGTAAAACCTAGCCCTCCTCAGGTTTCGATCATCGACTGTGTGTTGTAGCGCCCCCTGTCGTTCATGTGGTTATTTTAATTTAGCCACACAAAAACCTTGCTTAGTAAAATCAGGTTACCAGCCAAATCTCCATGTACATGGAGCTTTGGCTGGTAACCTGATTCTACTAAGCATGGTTTTTGTGCTTAAGCAAATTTCGCACATGTACTGCTCAGCTAGCTGTAGCTGTACGGACGTTCACCAAGGCGTACGCGCACGTACGGACGTACTGCCTGTAGTCGAGTCTGACTCTGTATACCGTGGACGTTGACTTTTGTAAACACGTCTTTGACATGCGGTAACGAAGTCTCTGTTTAAGAAAATTCTCAGTGTGAACGAGAGCAGTTTTTTCTTTTGGATGCATATGCATTGTTGAATTTTACGAAGACGTTGGGAGTAGCTGCACAGATGTACGTTTGATGACAATAATGTAATTTGTAATTGTGATGTAAAAACTTACAACCTCCTCTGTCGATGTCGACGCCGTGCGCGAGGTCGATCCGAAGATAGAGCAGAGCTGCTAAAGTGCTATTGCTATGCTAAGAGTAGACTTAACAATCTGATCTGACAATATCGTGTAGGCCTAGCCCCCCCCCCCCCCCCCCCCCCCAAAAAAAAAATTGTATGGTCGGTAGGTCGGTCGGTCGATTGTTTTTTTTGTTTTTTTTACCATCCATAAAAAACAATCGCAAATACTGCCTGCTTGAGATGTCATAATAACATAAATAATGTTTACAATGCATTGTGGGAAGGCAAAACTCACAAACATCGGTCCCGTTTCCTTCCCACAATGCCTTTTGACCATTGTCTCAACCAGGCAGTATTTGCGATAAGGTCTAGGCCTACATGTCATGTAACTAGTAACGTTAGGCTAAATTAATAAAGCTTCTTATCTTTATTCTTAGGCCTATCATGCTTAATTTAATTCCTAAATAGCCTATGTGTGGATTGAAAATTGCCACCTGGCCGGTTGACCTCTATGTGTGCCAATCTTTGCATTTTCAATCCATTATTGGGGTATTGTGTACGTTATGCTTGGCTGCACAAACCTCTTGTTTCCGTTTCACTTAGCTGCATAACCCGACCTGGCACCCCCATGAAATACCCGGTATGCCCAGGTTCAAGGGGTTAAAAGTGAGATAGTGAAATGCACAATTGTGCCGTCGTAGTTGTATTTGCGACAATGATTTGAATTAAATAAAACTTGTTCATTTTGTGCGGGAAAATTAAAAAAGAAAAAAGAATTTTAAAAAACGTGAACCGACTTTTTTGGCGATTGTGTAGTGTAGGGCCCCTCTTTAGTTTTGATGAAAATAGATTCAAGGGTATTTTTTCTCATTCCAAGATGACTTTTTCAACCTAAAGCAGACTTCTCTTAATTCTATTGACATCGTTTTTTGTAATTTTGAACAGTGTATTTCAGTAGAAAATGCAATTTTCTTACGCGCTTTACGGCAGTTGCTATGCGAATGAACGCGGCTTTGCGTGTTTACTGTGCGTCGCGGTGGTCGCCATCTTTATTTTCGCGTTGCGTTTTGTCGTCCTCATCGCCGCTTTACCCCAAAATTTCCCTCAAAACTAAAACCCTGCCCTTTATCTACTGCATACCTGTTGGTTTGTAATGTCGTTTGGCAATTCCAATAACCTAAAAGTGGATTTTTGTTCCCTTATAAGTTATACTTAGGGAACAGGGCCTTACACTACACAATTGTATCTACTGCATACCTGTTGGTTTGTAATGTCGTTTGGCAATTCCAATAACCTAAAAGTGGATTTTTGTTCCCTTATAAGTTATACTTAGGGAACAGGGCCTTACACTACACAATTGCCACTTTTTAAACTTCAATTAGGGTCGGTCGCGGATAGCCCCATACTTTGGCCAAGATACTGGACTCCCTCTGTATCTTAGGAGAAAATCCAGTATCTCGGCCACAATATGGGGCTAGGTCGCAGAGGGCAAACCCAACAATTTTTAGGTCCAGAAAGGGGCGGGACGTTAGGGCATTCCTGGTTGTCGAGCACAATCTGGAGTCTTGCGCAAGTTTATTGTACTCCCTCCTGAGTTCATTTCCCTTTAAATGAAATCCATTCATAGGGATATGAAGTCAGGAGGGAGTACAATAAACTTGCGCAAGACTTGCGCTAAACAGGGTTGATATGATTTCTTGTGCATCCACTAAATAAATAATGGATAATTGGGATTTCACCATTTCTGAAGTCCTAGTGCCCGCACAACAATAGGATTACTATTTGTATTCAGGTTTAAAACTGCCGAAATGTATAGTTAGGCCTATGGGGACCGTTTTCAAGGTTTAATGGATACACAAGATTTGAATATTAGAATTGTTGGTAACCCTAAGATCCCTCTGTCTGGACATGGTTATGATTATTGTAACCATGGAGGAAGGTTTGTTCCTTCCTCGATGTTGTAACTAGTCCCACTATAGCCCCACGTGTGTGGCAAGGATAACCTGTTTCACTGCATAGTGTATTATACATAAGTGTAATACATCAGCTGTGTAATACATGTGTATCTCAAATAAATTGCAATAAACAATCAAAGTGAGTGTGGGGGGTGGGGGGGGGGAGTCAAGATGTTGGGTGTAATCAGTGGATCTCAACAAATAGCGTAGTGCAATAGGGCTGTCCCGAATATAGCGAATATTTAAATATTCGATCATCAGCTGAATATTCAAATAGCTTTTTGCCGGTTTGAATATTTGAAGAAAAAAAATATGCACGTACAGATATATCTCTGATGCTATTTTAATAGAAAAGTTACGGCATTTAGCAGTGTCAAATGCCGCATTTTTTGTGGACAGAGGTTTATTGTTTCCGACCGTAAAACCCTTGACACTTCTAAAATAATTATTGCAAAAACTCAGGCTGGAGTTTGGTTTCTTGTCATCAGAACGTTATACGTACTCGTAATGATCTTGATACAATGCAAAAAATGTCCATCGGGTGGTCTGTAATATTGATTGCCGCATGTAAAACACAGGCGTGCTTTGCGTGCAACTTTTTACCAGCGCGGCATGCAGTTGCAGCAGACTCCTGAAAGACTTGATCGGCGAGTATCGAATATTCGGTCAAGCCCAGTCTCGAATAATCGAATACTAAATTATTCGAAAATGAACAGCCCCACAGTGCAATCTCTTGATCAGTCATTCGCACAGGTATCGGTCGATCGGGCGAGCATTGGTCAATCGTGCAAACATCACTCAATAGCGCAGGGCAGTTTATGCCATGTACCAATCGCTCAGGGAACTTGACAACCGACCAGTCGCATAAACCCGTTTCTGCCAGATCTGCCAATTGCACAAGTTCTGCCCTGTGCCATCAGCCAATCGCAAACCAATCCTTTGCAATCGACCAATCATGCAAAACCCGTTCCTGCATGATCTACTGGGCCCAATTTCATGGCTCTGCTAACCACAGCTTTCCGCGCTTACGATCACCATTTTGCGCTTAGAGCGCTAGCCGAAAAATTATGCGCTAACCCTGTAAGCACAGAATCCTTGGTCACGGGATGTACGCATGCTCAGGAGCCAAAATTCCCCGCTAACGCGTGAAATACGCTTGCCGTAAGCACACAATTTTCTGCTACAGTAAGCGGGGATTTTTCGCTAACGGTAAGCAGAGCCATGAAATAGGGCCCAGATCACTCAACTTTTGTCCAGCCCGATTGGTAGATCGTGCGGTAAAAACTTTCTTGCACTAATATTAAAAGTCCCCTGCTTTGCGATCGGGTGATGTTTGTGTGATTGACCAATGCTAGCATGATCGACCAGGAGTGGGCAGTGCTTGCGCAATCCGATACTTGCCCAATCAACCGATGCTTGCGCAAATCATGGATTGAAAAATCACACTGCACTATCGCACAATCACATAGAAACACCAAAAGCAAAGGCAAAAATGGGCTGAAACTGTTCTGTATCATGTGCCTGAATTTGCATGATCAGACTTATACAAAATGTAGATGGATGTTTGGTAGTTTGATTTCCTGACCTAAAGGAAATGTCTACATGACCAAAAAAGGAGACATTCCTCATTTTCCGAAAATGTCAACATTTCTCCAAACTTGTTTGCGGCAACATTCCGATGTTATCGATGATGTTCTCTAACAACAAAATATCTGCCAGACCGTTGCCAAAATGTTTGAATTTTCAATTACATTGTAAATCAAAGCTCAAAAATTGCAAGGGTATTTTTTTAATGTTGCCACTAACGTCACTTGGACTGACATTCTACATCATGATCTATTTTAAACCTTGACGGCGTGTTGACTACCTGACCTAAGATTTATCATATTTGGTATTTCGGAAGTGACAAAAGTCCCCACATGTACCAATCCGCATGACTGTGGTTGAGGAAGCCCATGAGTGAGGGGTGGGGGAAACGTCATTTGCCATTGTTCTGGTTCATGCATTGGTACACGAGCTAACGTCTTGGAAAGATTTTACTTTAATATCTCCCCCCCCCCCAGGAACAGCAAAATCTTGGAAAATCTCTTTACACACATAATTATGAGCGTTAATCGGAAATACATGCTCCATTTTGACGCTGTATTCTGTGGTTTGACAAAGTCTATTCTTTCTGTGACATTCCCTTTAACACAGGCCCAATTAACAAAATAAGCCATTATTTCCAAAAAGGTGAAAAATCTCAATTTGTAAAATGTTATCATTGTGAGTATTTTTTCCTCCCAGCCTAGTAAAGCTGTGACCTAAAGATGGCATCATCCAAGCGCAAACTCATGCAGGAGGACAAGCGCTACCTCCTAGAGAAGATTCACCGCATCGAAGAGCGGGAGCACTGGCTGATGAGCAGGATGCGAGACAACTCGGCATCGGTACGACAAAAGGGTGGCAGATGGAAACCCATTTCACACTTTGAACTCTTGTCCCAGTCACATACCCTCCCTAATGGCAGACTTTGAGACGCTGGTGGCAGCAGACAGGGATGTAGTCGAGTCCATCACAAGTCCCTGCAAGTCCCTGCAAGTCCCTCATAAGTCCTCCAGTCCCAATCCAAAACACAAGCTATTTGAGCTTTATCAAAGGCATTCCTTTGTCATTGTTCATCCAGTTACTTGTGACCGGCTTTATGAAAGGACTTCTGACTGGACTTGCGAAAGGACTTGTGAAAGGACTTGCAGGGACTCGACTACAACTCTGTCAGCAGACATACCAGTCCTTTTCCATTGTTCTCAGCAATTGTGCGCATGCTCAGAACTATGCACGCATGCTCAGAACTATGCACGCATGCTCAGAACTACACACGCATGCTCAGAACTACACGCATGCTCAGAACTAATAAGCGATTGTGCTCAAAAATACGGGGGATGCTCACAAATATGGTGCATGCTCAGAACTAAGTGCGAATGTTCAGAACTATGTGTGCATGCTCAGAACTATGTGTGCATGCTCAGAAATATGTGTGCATGCTCAGAAATGTGTGTACGTGCACTGTATATATCTCCGAGGACAAGAGAAGAAAGGAAACACAAAGAAACCTTTCAGTCCTCGAACGTAGAGTCTTTTGTTGAAATCGGTCCTCGAACGTAAGGATACGTGCTTAGTCTATGGGGGTTGGTTATATTAAAGGAACAATAGGAAACACAAAGCATTGTCCTCGGACGTATTGGGGAAGTACGACTGTGTGTGCATGCTCAGAAATATGTGTGCATGCTCAGAAATATGTGTGCATGCTCAGAAATATGTGTGCATGCTCAGAAATACGTGTGCATGCTCAGAAATACGTGTGCATGCTCAGAACTACACGCGCATGCTCAGAACTAAGCATGCATGCTGATTGCTCACAAATACGTGCTCATGCTCAGAACTAAGCTCGCATGCTCACAAATATGCGCACATGCTCAGAACTACGCGCGCATTCTCAAAACAAGCTGCTGCCCTCCAGCGTCTCAAAAGTCTCCCATTGATTTCACAGAGATCCACCCCCAAGCAGGGCCCAATTTCAGATGGTTGCTTAATGCTAGTGTACACGATTGGTAATCCTCCAATTTTGTTTTTACTGAATTATGAAATACCTTACTAGACTGTAAGTTAATAGTAGTCTCGATCATCCTGTGAAATGATGGCACTATCCAGCTGGAAATCGTTGGAAAACTGCCCCGTAACCTTTAGTCAAGGTGCACATGGCTACACAGACGAGTGGCGCACCCTGGATGATAAAGGCTATCATCGCGTGACGGTTGAAAACGAGCGCTGTTTTTCTCTTGTTTTTTCGCCATCCAACAATGCCAAACTTTGAACAGGTCAGTGGAACGATATTTCCTATAAAATACTAACCCCCAAATCCGCCCATTTCTGAAAATTGCAACAATGACCAATCATGTACACTACCTTGAACAGTTTGCACAGAGCTGTGCTGACTTATAGCGGCAACATTTGCCCAAGTGTTGGCATATTTTATGGCCTGGTCGTGCTAACGCCTGCACATGCATGGAGATTTTGCTTAACTTTGCTTTAAATCCTGCTTCTGAACATCGTGAGCTCTTTCTTGTGCTTACTGCTTACGATCTCTGTAAAATGTGCAGCAGCATGTTTTTTATCATAAAATAGGACCCAGGGCTGTTCAAGCCCGGATTTAACCCTTTTTTTTCAATATCTGAATCTTGGGGTTGAACATTTTGGCATTACTGTAGCAAGAAGGTAGAACATCAAGGCCCATTTTCACGGCTCTGCATACCACAATTATAGAAGTGAAGAATTACTACTAACCCTAACAGAAAATTATATACAAGGGAAACTGACTAGGTAAATTTGAATACATTTTCAAAGTGAACAAAGAAAGTGGCAGGAGTGGGATTTATTTATTTATTTATTACATTTCTTTACCCAGGGTGTGCCCAAACAGTTTAAAACTGGTTTCCATTGGGGCCCTGCATATTATTAGTTAAAATTGAATATTTACACATTCATACAAAGTATTTAAACAAATACAATAATGTTTACACAAATAAATATATCTTCGGTTAACTTTTCAACTCTCCAGTAGAAGCCTATTGCTGATTTACGGGATGGGCGAAAAACCCGCGAAAAAAAAAACCCTTTTAGGGTGAAAAACAAGGGGAAATTCCCATCCGGCTCCAAAGTATTTTGGCAACCAAGTTTATAACTCCGCAGTTCAGCGTAAATTATACAGAAATATCACTGATAGATGGCTTTACGTAGCTCCGATTTAAATGTACTTAAAGAGTTTATGGTTCTCATTTGTTCAGGCAGATTATTCCATATACTGGCACCACTCACAGCGAAACTTGTCACGTAGCATTCCTTTTTGGCGAAAGGAACTTTCAGTGCCATTTGGGTCGATTGTCGTGTTTCACGAATCACTGTAAGTGGTGTAAACAGATTTGTCATGTACAAAGGAGTCATTTTGTTAAGGCTTTTGAAAACAAAGATGCCTTTTTGAACTGAACTCTTTCTTTAAAAGGAATCCAATTTAGTCTGGCAAACATATCAGCTGAGGGGGTGAGGGAGGTACATTTAAGGATTATCCGTGCTGCTCTTTTTAGACATTTGTTGAGGGTATTGTCGTGAGATATGTACCTTCCTCCCCACACCGTACAGCAATACTCTAAAGATGGCATAACTAAACTTACAAAGAGTGTGTGCAGGCTGCTTTGGGGAACGTAATCACGAATTCTGTTTAACACACCCAATTTAGACGAAACAGTCTTCCTTACGTATTCAACATGTGTACCCCAACTTAATGTTTCATCAACAACTACACCCAAGCATTTACAAGATTTCACTTTTTCGATAACCTTATCAGCAATGCACACGTTTTTTAGGTCGACGTTGGATATTTTCTGCCTTGAACCAATAAGCATACATTTGGTTTTGTTGGCATTTAATGCTAGTTTGTTTCTTTGGCACCAGTTGTGAATACTAGCAAGAGCTACATTCAAGTTCCTTTCTATTTCGTTAATACTAGAGGAGCTACAAGTTAACGTGGAGTCATCTGCATACATAAATAAGTTGCAATTTTGGGGTATACAGGATGGAAAATCACTACTATAAACAATGAATAAAAGTGGCCCTAAGATCGACCCTTGTGGAACGCCTATGTCTATGGGCAAGACCTTCGATATTGTGCCCTTAATATTTACAGACTGACTACGACCGCCCAGGTACGACTTAAACCAATTAATTCCAGAAGATGACAAATTCAGCTTCTTCAATTTGCCTAGTAGGATTACATGATCCACACAATCAAAAGCTTTACTAAGATCTATGAACACGCTACCTGTAACTTCACCTTGCTCCATAGCCTCAAAACACTTGTTTGTTAAATCGTGTAGAGTGCTTTCAGTTGAGTGCAAGGGTCTAAATCCCGATTGGCAACTAGGTATCAAATTGTTATCTTTGAGGTAGCTATATACTGCCGAGTGCACCCATCTTTCTAGAATCTTAGAGATAATTGGCAGTATAGAAATAGGCCGATAATTACCTGTACTACATTTATCTCCTCCCTTGTGAATTGGTGTTACCAAGGCGTGTTTCCAATCCTTAGGGTATTGCTCGCATGTTATGGAGAGGTTAAAAATATAAGTTAAAGATTTAGTAATATAAGGGGAAGCAATTTTAATCATTTTAACACTGATGCCATCCGGACCTGTTGCTTTCCCAACCGACATGGATGATATTTGCTTTTGAACGAACTCTTCTGTAATATTAGGTACAGTGCATTCTTCAAGTTCGAACCTGCGACCTCCATTATACCGTACCGGCGCTCTACCAACTGCCAGTTTCTTTGTTCTTTGAAAATGTATTCAAATTTACCTAGTCGGTTTCCCTTGTGGATTGTTTGACGAATTATAAGTTAAAAAATCGTATCCTCTTTGAGTGATCCTCACAATGGCGCTTCCCAGGTCGTATCGTAAAATTGGGTGTGATCCCTGGCTATACGGCATTCTGGGTTTATGACTTCTGACTAGCGCCCACCCGAACAAAGATACTGACAATTTGGGAGACTGCCAACATAGGGCAAGATAGCTCAGTTGGTAGAGCGCCGGTACGGTATTCCGGAGTTCGCAGGTTCGAATCCCGCTCCTGCCAGTTTTTTTGTTCACTTTGAAAATGTAGAAAATTATATAACTAAGATTGGGGTGATTTTAGGGTTTTAGCAAGGAATTTTGCCTCGTGTGCAAAGCTTTGATGGGTAGAGCTGCCAAGACAGTTCCAGCATGGAGGAAGGAACTCCATGGTTCCAGAGAGTGTTTATTCTTTGTGGGAATCAATTTGTGACCGGCTGTGGCAAAACCTGACGCTTCTCGACATTTCCCATTATGCGGTATGGCCCCGCATAACATTAAAAAATGGCATCAGTGATACCAAAACCCCAATATTGAAATTTCACCCCCAGTGTTGGGTTTTGCTAGAGCTGGTCACAAATTTCAATATTGGGGTTTTGGTAGTGATGCCATTTTTTTACGTTGCGGGCCCATACTGTATAATAGGAAATGCCGAGAAGCATCCAGTTTTGCCAGAGGCAGTCATACATGAAATAATAACAAACCTGTGAAAGTTTGAGCTCAATCCGTCATCCAAGTCTAGAAAATAATGAAAAACCATTTACTTTGAACAGTAGTTTTGTTCGCTATGTGCTCATTTTGACTGTTGAAAAGTGAAAACAAAATAAGCCACTGCATTTCTGGAAGTCTACAGATTCAATTTTCTCAAAGATGACAGCATTTCAGACGGAAATATTTCTCAGAAGGGTTGATAGTGGTACTGTCTTTATAAACAGTTCACTTTCAGATTGAAACTAATCATTTTGGTTTGTGATCATTGACAAAGCTGTCATACCTTTAATAAGCTTTTCCTGAATCAAATTCAACAAGACAAGAATGCTGCATCCCCATCCATCAGTGTTAGGGGGTACCCTCCTCTAGATATCAGGGTATCTACAGTGAGTGTAACAGCACCCCTTATTAGTCCCTTGTGTCTGGCTGTTATTGATGGGTTGCTGGTATGCTAAGAACGGGCTGTGCAGCCAAGCGTAAATGCAGACAATAGGCACAAAAACTAAATAGAGTGGTCCTATTCATCGCACTTGGACCCCCCCCCCCCCCCTGCCCTTTTTGGAAAAGCTCCATCTATTCATTACACGCCCATTCAAGAACAATATAATTGGAACATGAATGGATTGAGTGCACACAGGAATGTGCGTATTAGACGACAACTGGCCAGGTGGTCTTTTTCAAACCGCAGCTATGGCCGTCGTCTGCATTCAAGAGGTTAATAATTGGACAACAGGAGGTGTTGGGTTTCAGTATTGAGAGTGTAGGTAGTTGAAGAATGTGTGTCTATATATCTGTACAGCCTTAATTTTGCAGCCTGCGTTGTATTTTGTTAGACCATAGCCGAAGCTAGGAAACTCCTTGAGGAAACGGACAGGAAGAAGTTTAGTAAGCATTACAAGCAAGTTACCTCGGCCCTGGAGAGCAGCCTGAGTACCCTGGTACAACTCACTGCATCTTTCCCATCTGGAAATGGTAAGGGAAATCATCCTTATCAAAAAAAATGGACTGTTTTATTAGTGGTGAATCAGTGAATAGGTGTATGATTTGAAAAGAGGAGATATGTGGCAGGGGGGGGGGGCCTTTCTTTATTACATGTCATCAAGTAAATATTCCCACTGTGCGTCCTTTCTCTTTAGACAATGAAGACAGTGATTCCAGCTCCACCACAGATTCTCTCACAGACTCTGCCTCATGTGTCCATGATGATAGCGCCTCAGTCTTCAGTAGTGTCAGCACCACGACAGTGTCCTCTCATGGGTCAGCGACCAAATCCCAGCGGTCAGCGAGCAGCAACACGCCACCTCAAGACGAAAAGCATCAGTCGTCCATCGGCAACACAAGAAGAGAGAATCGAACCTTCGAGGAGTACAGGCAACATGATAAGAGAGTTGGAAAGAGCTCCTCAGGAAACAGCAGTGATACTTCCTTCGTAGAAGGATGGAGGGAGATCAGTCGAGACGCGGATCGTCAGAGGAGCTCGATGCAACACAAAGAGAACCAGCAGCACTTCACACAGGACAAGGTGAGAGCGCCCCCTGGATTCCACGTAGAGGAAAGTGACTCGAAGCGCACAGACAGTAAATTGGCAAAGGCAGTGCTGAACAAGGATGCGCCTTCTACTGATAAGCAAGTATCGCAGGAACAAAACCTAAAGGAGTTCTTAGCCGACTCGGGCAACAGCAAGAAGACCTTGTCGCAGGGTTTGGGAGTTGATGGTGCGGGGGATGCAATGCCACAGACTCCAGGACTAGCCCTACAAGAGGCTCCTGCATGCACCAATCAGTCTGCTCAACAAGCCCCTCAGCAACTCCCTTCCTCAGCACCGATGAAGACTTCTGCCTCTTGCCAAATCACCAAGGACAAGCAGACGGCCATCATACGGCCGCTGGAGCTGAAGGCCAGCAGTCAAGTAGAGGTGGTGGTCAGCGAGGTCAAGACCCCAGCACTCTTCTGGATACAGCTGGCCGACTCTCCGCTGGACTCCTTCGCACAACAACTCAAGTGAGTTTTTCTGGACCATGACACAGTCGGTACACAGTGTAGTAACTAAGATGCAGTTTACTGGGCACCCATAGGTTCACCAATTGTTCGAGAGGAGCATTTCAATGAGGCAATACAATGCAATCCTGCTAGAATCCAATCGTTCGGCCCTCCTAACTGTTGTTAAAAATTACTACAGTTTAACATTTGTTTGATTGATTGATTTATTTAGTTAGTTATTTAGTTTGGTTTAACCTCTTGAAGTCGGTTATTTATAGTGAGGCGCCAGGGTGCCGGAGCGGCCTGTGCAGCCAAGCAAAACAGACACAAGAGGTTTGTGCCGCCAAGCATAACATACACAATAATCTAACATTGGATTGAAACTGCAGAAAATGGCGTGTATAGACGTCATCCGGCCTGGTGGCACTGATTTTATTTTTGCCGGCTATAGTCGTCATCCGGCTTCAAAGACTCCTATCCAAAATTCAAAAATGTGTAACCATTAGATTACAAATATATGATGTAAGATTTTTTAAGAAAGACAACACTTTATACACCATTTGCTTTTGCTGTAATTTTCAGAAATAAATGGTTTTGGGGGTTAGTATTTTATAGCGTGCTAGAAAATATTATAACACCTCATCCACAGATTCTGTGTCTTGATTGGCCAAGAGTGAGTCGCATGGCATTTTTTATTTTTGCTATCTTCCTGTGCACGACCAAAAGTAATATACCCGTAGCAACCAAAGTACTATACCATTAGCAACCAAAGTACTGTACACATGGCGCGGTATTTGTGTGCAGATGCATGCGGGTGTGCGCATTGAGCATTGCGCGTAACGCGTATTGTTCCAAAGTGCCAGCCCTACAGAGCTGGGTTCAAACATTTTGTTAAGGCATTGTTTTGAAAAGAGCAAATGAATTTTCCACTAATTTTGTATTGAAATAGAAGTCCATTTTAACTGTATTTAGATTTAAATAATGTTAACATTCTTAAATTAAGCAGAATCTGTGGGTGAGATGTTTTAAAACAAATATTTACTGCTTTTATCTCGTGGTGTGGTACAACTACAAGTAGCCTCCCTCGGTGATCCATTGAGCATTCTATTTTCCCTTGGCTTCGCCTCGGGAAAATAGAATGCTCAATGGATCACCTCGGGAGGCTAGTTTTACTACACCACTCGAAGCAGTCAATATTTGTATACTGTTACACTGACCTGTTTAAAGTTTTGTGTGCATAGATGCTAGGAAAACAGAGAAACAAATTCTGTTCTAGTAGTCACAAAGCTTTGTATCTTTGCTTTTACGCTCTTGCAGCCAGTTTTACAGCAATTACCACAGCATCCCCATCCCTGCTCCTGAGATAGGCATCTTCTGCTGCACGTGTTTTACAGAGGACAACAGCTGGTACCGAGCTCGAATTGTAGGTGAGTGTCACGGATATAGTCTTCTCTCTTTTACTACTAATCAAAAAATTAGCTGGCCTGACGTTTCAAACTTAAGCAAGTTCTTTCTCAAATGCAAATGACAGTACAAGAAACAAACATGTAGGGAACACACATGCATGAGGGGGTGGGTGGAGAAACACAAAAGAGGGATGCAAAGGAGCCTGGCAGTGGGTAAACATCAAAGGGAGGGGAAAGGACAGCCAGGAAGAAAGGAACAAAGAAGTTTGTTTCTTGTACTCTGTCATTTGCCTTTGAGAAAGAACTTGCTTAAGTTCGAAACGTCAGGCCAGCTAATTTTTGTATTTGTATATATCAGGTCCATTCAGTCAGTCAGCAGTTTGCAACAGTTTAATTCATTCCCTTTTACTACTGACAGATGCGTGCACCAAAAGACCCCTCCGTAGCCTCAAAAAAAGATGAACTTAATTATGCATATATATTTGTTTTCTTCCTTACTTGTCAAAATTATAAAAAAAGCAAGCAACCTAAAAAATAATTACTCAGTTCATCATGTATACCTGGTTTTTTTCATCGGGTAAAAAAGCTGAATAAGGGCACAAAAATCATGTATTCCATGTTTTGCGTTGTGCGTAAAAATGAAACTACACGAAATGCAATGGGCACCCTTCCATTGCATTGCGTATTACATTGTCCTTTTTGCGGAATCCATTGCTTTTCATGAAATGAGATGAATTTTTACGCATCATGCAGTACGCAGGGAATTCGGACACATGCATTTTTGGCCTTAGAAAACTATTTTTTAATCTATTGCCGGTGTTTGCTGTCTTCTAAAATATTCAACTTTGAGAAAAAAAATTGGAAAAATGACAGGTGTCAATGCATCAAAGTAAAAAGTGATTTTGTGTGGCGGCAAAATAGGAAATGATATAATGTTATGCCTACTAATTATCCCCTTAATTCACAGGTGTTCAGGGTCAGACCTCGGGTCAACCGCACAACCTGGATGATCCAGCGGCCATCATTGTGGACGTTATTTATGTGGATTATGGTAACCGGGAGAAGTTGAGTCTGACGCGGGTGCGCGTGATCCACACGGACTTCACCGTACTCCCTGCCCAGTCAGTCTGCTGCTCACTGGCTAAGGTATGTTGCAAGAGGTTGGCTCATTTCTTCTTTTTTTTCAACCATGGCTGTCATCCAGATTTCTTTTTTAACCAGCTTTTGCTGCCCTCTGCAATATTTAACTTTTAGAGAGAAAAAAGTTGGAAAATTTACAGGTTACAAAAACCGAACTCGTAAGCTCCAATTTAGGCTGATTTGTGTTTGCATTTTCGTGTATTGTTTAGGGGTAAACATTTATCTCTTGGGCTGTAATTCATCAAACTCTTAACACACCCAAAAATGCACTTACTGCTGGTGTGGTAGGGCCAGAAAGTTTGATGCTCGAAACTCTCTTCATCAAGAAGTTCAGACAAATGATACAATTTCAAGGAATGGTCATTTACATCATTATTTTCTACTCTTCAGAAATCTTTTCAAAGCAAAGGCTTTTTGCAGCCCCTTTGGACGCATCCAAGACACAATCCAAATTTTCTGGGTTTTTTTGGTTGATCTGAGCAGTGAACAAAAATGTCGTTTGTTATAACTGTTGTATTCAGCAGGCTTGAGACTTCAGTAGCTGTTGGACATTGTTGGAGTTGGCACGTTTCGTGCAAGATACCTGCAGTAGGGTTTAGGGTTTATGCATTTCTCGGTTCTTTTCTTCGGTCTGCCAGGAAAAGAAAAAAAAACACAAAAAGTGCTCAGCCATTATCAGCATTTGATCTGCCATGAATAGCCATAACACACAAGCCATAGCCATAACACACAAGCCATAGCCATAACACACAAGCCATAGCCATAACACACAAGCCATAGCCATAACACACAAGCCATAGCCATAACACACAAGCCATAGCCATAACACACAAACCATAGCCATAACACACAAACCATAGCCATAACGAGCTGTATTTTGTTCAGACAAATACTGCAAATGGTTGGAAGTGCCCGACCATAATTTCACGATCTGCATTCAACTCTGTTGTCCTCTTATTTAAACTTTTCCCCCTTCTGCCCGACCCCCTTAATCCCTCTCCCCAGATCAAGCCCCCGATCATCTGCAATGGTTGGGACAAAGAACAGAGCTACTTCTTCAAGACGCTAGTCCTTGGCAAGAAGGTGCAGGCTGCTGTCCAGATGCCCAAGGGTCATCGGATGCCAGTGCTGGATATGTCGGCCCCCTTCGTAGCCAGTGTGACTCCCTCTGGTGACCGCAAGTTCATTCAGGTCTGCATAGATATTGCTGTTGTCAAAATCCAAGATTTATCAATGTTGTAGTCAATTAAATAAATATAGTCCCTCCCATTAAATACCGATAGTCCCTCTGTGGCATTGTGCATTACAAGCAGAAATGACAGTTTTTGCACTGGGAAGTCCTTACCCTTCTCTATCATTTTGTTTGGCACAAGTTTGCTCAAGTCACTTACTTCAAGCTTAATTTTCTCAAAACAAGGGGTCATGACTCTAGCAACTTCAATAAGGTTAAAACACGGGCTAGGAATGAGCTGCATTATAACACACAGTACATAAAGCTTTTTGACTTGTTCTTTTAGGAAATACCTTAATCCCACTTCTCAAATTTTGCAATTTCATTGCGCCTGGTCACGTATGATTTTTGATCAAAATTGTACTCGGTTGTACCAAGTTGGCTCAGTTGGTAGAGCACTGGTACGGTATTCTGGAGGTTGCAGGTTCAAATCCCGCCCTTGCTAGTTTTTTCAAAGTTAACAAAGAAACTGGCAGGAGCGGGATTCGAACCTGCGACCTCCGGGTTACCGTACCGGCGCTCTACCAACTGAGCTAGTTTTTATTAGAATTGCTTAGTAATTTTCCCTGGACCCAACATATTTCTTCCATCACAAAAACTATCTCTCGCAACACTGGTGTACTTTCTAAACTTCGCTTGTTTGAACTACTGTAATATTGTCTGGGCCCGTACGAGTACAAACAAACTTCACGCACTGATAGTCACACAAAAGAGAGCTACATGTATACGCACATGCACTTTCTAACATCATCGACAACACACAGCACCCCTTTTCGCTCGTCTACGCACTCTGACCATTACTGACCTAAACAAACTTCAGACTGGCATATTCATGTACAAACTTATTTACAAACATATTTCACACCTGTCCAACAAGTACATGACTACGCAGCCAGATCACGCAATAACTTGTACCTAACCTTCACTCGCCCCCTATACGCTAGTCTCACCCTTAAGTTCGATGGTCCACGTCTATAGAATTCCATCCCTGATACCATAAGGGCAATGCCGTCCGTGAGTCGATTTAAATCTGCTTATAAAAGATTCCTTCTCTCCCACTATGTAGCATAGCCTTCCCTCCTTTGTTGTTTATTTTTTTCATTTTATTTTTCATCTATTTACTTTTTCTTAGTTTAAAATTTTGGGGTTTTTTTCTGTACATTTTCATTGTTATCTTTATCCGTGTTTTTTAAATATTTTTTATTTATTTATTTATTCATTCATTTATTTATTTATTTATTTATTTATTTATTTATTTATTCACTTACTTACTTTTCTTGCATCAGCATGGCTTATGACATGAATTTCCTTATGACATGAATTTCCCGGTTTCTTGTTATCAGAATGTTATACATACTCGTAATGATCTTGATACAATGCAAAAAATGCCCATCGGGTGGTCTCTAATATCGATCGCTGCATGTAAAACACCGGTGTGCTTTGCATGCAACTTTTTACCGGCGCAGCATGCAGTTGCAGCAGACGCCTGAAAGACTTGATCGGCAAGTATCGAATATTCGGTCAAGGCTAGTCTAGAATAACCGAATACTAAATTAGTCGAAAATGAACAGCCCTAACCGAAATTTTCATGTTTGTCAATATTGTCACAGATTGACGTAGCGCAGGCCATGGTGGAGAGAGACATGGCACAGTATCAGGCTGGCTGTGGTCCACCTAGAGCACCTCTACAACCGAGACAGCGACCTAAGATTCACTCCAAACCCTCACAAGGAGGTAATAAATATTTGCTACTTTGGGTCACGTTGGTATAAGGGATCATTTCATATTGCCTGAAAGCGGTATCAATTATAAAGGTAACGCTGTTTTTTTGTGGTAGCAGTATTAAATCCCAGCTGGCTGATATGATTTTATACAGGTCAGTACTCGCGGGCAGTTTCATCACAGCAACATTCATGAGGAGTGTGTGGTCCTCTGGCAGCGAGTGCTTTACAAAGAATCCAATTGCGGTATCACTAATCTCCTGGCTCTCTAGCTAATCCATCTCGGTGGACAATGGGGAAGTAAAGTATTCCAAGGCAGAGCTCTTAACATTCATTGCAGCAAGACCTCTACTAATAGGGTTCTTTTGTCCGTGGTCTGACAGCTACAAACTAGAAATCTTTGACAAGCCGACTGGGCTTTATTGAGCTCCAAGCTCCAGTTTTGACCTCATGATTATTCAGGTTTTCAAGCCGCCTGGCTTCCCATTCATCAGCTAGGTTTGAGGTAAAGAATGCTGCACCGCAAAGAAAAACGGTGGTATACATTCAATACTACAGCTGGACAATATGAAATGCTCCCTACGCTGTGTTTTGCACAGGATTATCTGCTCTGCCCACCAACTGTTGAGGGTGGACAGTGAAGGTGCGAGTGAACCAAGCTTGTTTTTCAAAACTCAAGCCGTGCATGTGATTGGTGTATAATGAAAAAGATCAGTTCAGACCGAACGTGTACAGAACCGCAGTGTGCATTCTGCAATGGTCACACACCGCAGAATGGACGCAGAGTAGATAATCACATTGAGTATCCACCCAGGACCATGATTTTTGCATTAAAAAAATAAGGTTGCAGATATGTGCATTGAGTAATTGAGCCTATAATGAAGTTGATGTGGCCATTTGGGGATGGGCGGGGGACGGAAGGGCAAGGAGGTGTTCAAAATTGGTTAAAAACTTACTAAAAATAATTTTAGCCACCCCTCCACACAAACAGTTTTATGATTACAACCGTGCCAGTCATAAATACTCTCTGTGGAAATGTTGAGACTTTTGTCATTATGGCTTAAAATTTTACTCCTGGAAATATGAAAATTATCTTTGGAGTTAGCAGCGTATATGTGTGTATTGTTCTTTAATACCCGCTGTGTCGTTGTGTTTCTACCCTTTTTATTAATTATCATAGGCACTGCGGATTCATCATCTTCAAGAAATACATCTGGGATAAAGGGAGTTGGCATAGATGATTCCAACGCTCAAGCTAATACCAAGAAGGATTCGAGCATACATTCAGACAAGGGCCAAAGCACCAAGAATCCTGAGAAAGAGGAGCAAAAGGATAGCAGGGGAACTCAAAGTATTTCAGATTCCAGCTGCAGCAAAGCCAGTAGAACCAAGCGATTATCAAGCGATAAAAAAGTCAATTCACCTCCAACCAAATCTGCCAATCAGGGGCAGCCAAGACGGGTGAACAATACAGACGAACCTCAGGAGAAAGCACCTAAAGAAACCTCCCCAGAATCCCACAAACCGAACACGCAAACACCAGATCCTTCGTCGGGATACTCAGAGTATAAAGAGCACAAGAACAACCCCTTCCCAAAGTCAAAGCACCACTCAGGCTCTTCGCCGAGGCAGCCACTGCAGTCAGTTCCCCCATCAACGAACGGACCTGAAAGACATCAGGGCCAGCCCGATGAATCAACTAGAAGGCACATCAACCAAAGTGCTGATGGACACACAGCATCAGGCCGGTATGCCAAGCCCAGCGATAGCTCACCTGTGAAAATGTCGCCCCCTCGCCGCCACAGCCCCCCGCAGTTCAAGAGAGGAAGTCCACCCGGTAAAGGTCAGCAGGGCAGTCCCAGGAGGCAGGGGTCTTGGACCGGAAGGGGAAGCAGGTTGAATAATGCCAGGAATACCGTCACACCGCACAACCCACGGAAGACCGAGCAACAAACACATCAAGGAGGCAAGCCAACCGATAGAGTAGAACCATCACATCCTCAGGCAACAAAAGAAACGGTAAATGCGACATCCAAACCAAAGGATACTATGAAGTCTGGGCTAAACAAAGATAGCAAGGATATCGAGGTTGTGAAGAAGTCCATAAAACAGAAGAGTGAGGCAATGACGGGAGAAGAGACGGAGGGTACCTCCTCTCAAGAGGAGCCAAGCAGCTTCTCAGAAGAGGCTGGACTTGGAAGGATCAGCCCCAACTCTTCCAGTGGCGTTTCAAGCTGCAACTCGGGGCAGAGTGACATGAGCAGCATCAAGAGGATGCCAGCTCAGTCCACCAGCTCAGAGAAAGAGGACGTTCCTTCTAGGAGCATTCAGGAACAGAGCAGAAAAGGTGCAACTGTGAGCAACATACAAGACAACCTTGTCCAGAAATCTGCAGCAGTGCTTTCTAATGAGTCTGACAAGGATAGCAGAACTGAAAGTCCCCAGGAAATGGAGCAAACCCAAGCAGCTACAATAGAAGGCCTGAACAAGCCTCTGAGTGCCTCCTCAAAGAATCTCTCTTCAAGCACAAGTTCTTTCTTCTCTGCCGTCACGGAACTAGACACATTTCAGTCCAATGGTTCCTCAGCTGCACAGGAGAAGATGTCATCGTTTTCTAACAGCACCTCCTCCGGTGACCGTGCAAAAGCGCGAAAAAGAGATGGCATGAGGCCTTCTGGTTTCCGCCTGCAGATTCGCAAGAAGAACAGACTCCCGACTCAGAATGGCTGTGTGCGACTGGCCATGTCTCACATCGTCAGTCCTCAGGAGTTCTATGTTCACCTGGTTGCCCCAGATGCAGACAAGCTGGACGATCTCGCCGAAGCTCTCAACTCGTGGTACAGCAACAAGGAAGCAGACGCCTTGACAGAGGAGCTAATTCTGGAGCCTGGCATGCACTGCGCCGCCAAGTTTACCGTAGACGGGAATTGGTACCGGGCCGAGATGCTCAATATCTGGGAGGCCAAAGGTGACACGGAATGGTTTGAGAAAGCCGAGACCACCGAAAACATGACAAGAGTCCTGATGGTGGAGCTCATGTACATTGACTTTGGGAATAAGGAGTGTCTTCCAGCCGATGCTCTCAGGCCGTTAAAAGCTGAGTTCTATGACCTTCCAGCCCAAGTGATCAAGTGTTGCTTGGCTCATATCAACCCCCCAGTGAAGAAGGAAGACTTGGAGAAAGATGCAGCTAAACCGGAAGGTGAGGCTCATATGATGACTTAGAGGCTGAAATTACGGTCAGCCATAGGACATTTTCCAACCGTTTGCAGTATTTGAACAAAATTAGGCCATGGCAGATCAAAAGCTGATAATGGCGGAGCAATTTTACCCTCTGTAGTTTGAGTTTTAAAATCATTATTCTTTATGGTTTATGTTCTCAACACAATTTGATGATTGTTTCTGCCGTTTTGATATGCTGTGGGACAAGTATTGTAGAGCCAAGATTTTACCTTTTAAAATATATTTGTGACAGGCTTGAATTCTTTTTTTCAAAGTGAACAAAGAAAATTGGCAGGAGCGGGATTCGAATCCTCGACCTCCAGAAAACAATTTGCGAGTGAGATTTGAACCTGCAACCTCTGTATGACCTCACTGGTGCTCTACCAAAAGATCTATCCCTCCCTGTGGTGGAAGTCTCTCAGTTTTTCAATATCCTTGTTTGGGATCATCCATGCAAAGGATGCAACATGGGAAACGGTCCAGGCAAGATGCAGCTTTTTATCATGTGACACCAAATAAAGCCACGACGACGCGGGAAAGTGACTAGGCAAATTTATCAATCTTGAGAATTAACAGAAAATTTGCAAGATTAGGATTTGATACTGCACTGTCCAGGACACCACTTTATTCCCAGTAGGCACGAAATCACTGCTAACTGTAGCAGAAAATTCGGTGCAAGGAATTTTGGCTTGTGTTCATGCTTGCATCCCATAACTAAGGATTCAGTTGTTACGGGGAAGTGCAGAATGTATGTGCCAGCTCAGTAAGCACAAACACAGAATCCAGCACTACGGATTCCATGAAGTTGGGTACTGGTTAATGCCAAATGACAACTGTTATACACAGTACCATGGAGGTTGGGGGACGGAATCCCATTGATACCTCTCTAATGGTTGTTGCCAGTAATGTAGTCGAGACCATCGCAAGACCTTCAGTCTTAATTCAATTCTCAAGCTATTCAAATGAACTGTAATAAAAACATTCTTTGGTCATGGTTTATGCCTGTTACTTGTTCCTGTAACAAGCTGGTCTTGTGAATTGTCTTGTGCCTGATCTTGTGATGGTCTCGACTACATCACTGGTTGTTGCATTCTGCAGGTAAAACCCCGGATGGCAAAGAAGGACCAGGTGGATGGCCAGAGAGCACGGTCCAGGAGTTTGCCAAGATGACCGGCTACAAGACCATGCTTCTGGGAAGGCTCGTCAGGGAGTACACGGCACAGAAGTAAAATGTTACTCGCGCAATGATCAATCATTCATCTTGGCAGTGTTTCTTCGTTGTATTTACAGCAAATTTCAATTCATGATCAGCTGATCAGGCACAAACGGGAATCCGTGGCCAGATCAGTGGGCATTTGGTACCAAGACACTCACACTGATCATGAAGTCAGTCAATTTGCACGATCTGTTAGACAAAATAAAACATGTTGGGTGTAGGGGTGTGCATTTACAGGTAGTAAAAGAACCGGGTACCTGATTGAAAAAAATACGGGTACCCGGGTACCCGTTAAAGAAACCAACCCAAAACTTCCGATCCCGGAAGTTGCAATAATGTCTTTTTCTAAGATTCAAAAGTCTGATTTCAGACAAAGGTCTGAAAAATCTCATGCCTGTCCAGTAAACATGATCACTACTCTGCCATTACATTTCCGGTACGTGCATGCGCCGGCATATCACAAAAGACAGAAGCTTTATACAGTTGTATTTATTGTGGAATGAGGCATGCTATTATATCTCATCGAGGCTCTTTATACATACACAGACTACAAAAACCACAACCGGTAAATTCCCTTTATTGTCAATTTTCGTGAGCGTCATAAACATAAAATCTGTGCTGGTTTCCTATGTAGTCGGGTTTTAATTCGAAAATTCCCGACAAATAACATTTAAAACCTTTTCTTTTTCATTTTCTGGGAAGTTACTATGCGATAATGTAAAGTTGTATACGGGTACTCGATTCCATAATCTGGAACCGGTTCCTGACATGAACGGTCAGGTACTCGGGTACCCGGTTCCGATGCACACCCCTAGTTGGGTGTTCCTGTCTGCTTCCTGTGGCCACACCCTACATTAACCCTAACCCCCTAGGCCTGTGCACTTAATACCAAACTCATTAAACTCCAACCAACTATTGCACACATATGGGAATGTACTGAACCTGCCATAGTCCAACAGGCTGTGTACAGGAAGGGTACTGGGTATGCCAAACTCTAACACCCCCTGTACTGTTTGATTTGGATGGACTAAGGACATGAGGCCCTGTGCAGATGTGTTTATGAGACATTGTAATTATTTATTAGCCCTTACCTTCCCAAATCCTATGAAATCCTCTCTGCCAAATGGAAGAAGTTGGAGGACTGAGGGTCTTTGGAAGTTGAAGCATCTGAACATTTTGCAGGATTGATGGCATTTAGAGGATTTTGCCTCTGAAGGAAAATGGAGGATCCAGGTCATCAGGCCCAATCTGGTGCTGGATGATTTCGGAGGATTGAGGTTACTGGAGTTTTTCTCCAAAACCCACTGGAGGATTTTGCAAGATTCGGGTAACGGTCCCCAGTAACAAACATTGGAGGAATTTGGAATCGGAGGATATTGGAGGAGTCCGGTTACATGCAGGAAAAATTATGTAGGGAGTTAGGGTTAATATAGAGTTGAAGATGAAAATGTCCTTGGTATGTTATGTCAGTTATAGTGCATTTACCCATTAAAAGATTCAAGATACCCTTTCAAAACCTCCCATGGGATTCCCATGGTGTCCAATTCACCATGCAATTCCCATTGGGTTTTGAATGGGAGATTTGTGTAAAACAAAAACCTCCCATGGGATTCCCATGGTGTCCAATTCACCATGCAATTCCTATGGAGTTTTGCATGGGAGATTTATTTTTGTATAACAAAAACCTCCCATGGGATTCCCATGGTGTCCAATTCACCATGCAATTCCCTTGGGGTTTTGCATGGGAGATTTGTGTACAAAAAAAAAAAACCTATGGGATTCCCATTGTGTCCAATTCACCATGCAATTCCCATGGGGTTTTGCATGGGAGATTTTTGTAAAACAAAAACCTCCCATGGGATTCCCATGGTGTCCAATTCACCATGCAATTCCCATGGGGTTTTGCATGGGAGATTTTTGTTAGGATAATCCTGGATTGCCATCATTTTTTCTTTTTCTTTCCCAGCGATGAGCCCCTGCAGCTAATCATGTTGGACCCCTCAAGCCCATGGGAAATATGCATCAACCAGGAACTTGTCAACTTTGGTCTGGCCTCTTCATCCAGATTTGTGGCACCGCCACCACAAGGAGGTAGGGAACAAGACTTAGTTTTTTTGATCGGTGTTGTTTTAGAAGTTGTATGATATCGAGCAGAATGTAGCAAAGTACTTGCTGTATGAAACATGTGGTCTTCTTTAGGTATGATATAGCATTGGAGTCGGGAGCAAAGAGTAAAAAAATTATGTTTTTAAGCGTGATTTTGTGCATGTTCATGTGTTTGATTATTATGATTGTTGAAGTCTATAAAACGCAATTTTGAGGTCTTCAGATACAATTTTCTCAAAGATAACAGCATTTCAGACTATTTTCAAAGTAGCCTATTGGTAGTGCTACCATCTTTATAATCATTTTCAAAGTGAACAAAGAAACTGGCAGGAGCGGGATTCGAACCTGCGACCTCCGGGCCACCGTACCGGCATTCTACCAACTGAGCTATCTTGCCCTAAGTTGGCGGTCTCCCAAATTGTCAGTATCTTTGTTCGGGTGGGCGCTAGTCAGAAGTCATAAACCGTATAGCCAGGGATCACACCCAATTTTACAATACAACCTGGGAAGCGACATTGCGGGGATCACTCAATAAGGATACAACTTTTTAACTTATAATTCGTCAAACAATCCACAAAGGAAACTGACTTGGTAAATTTGAATACATAGTAAGTTTTCAGATTGAAACTAATCAATTTTGTTCCTGATCATTACTAAAGCTATATTATACCTTTAGCCGTCTTGTAAAATGGATAGATTGATTTTAAGTAAGATTTGTAGAAATATTTTTGAAAACATTTGAGAAAGAGTTATGAGTCTCTTTTATTCTTTAGTTGAAATACTTCAAACCATGTGGCAATTTCTAAGTTGCCCCTGTAAACATTATTTCAGTATTTGGAACCCAATTCTCTAAGTCAAATCAAGGAGGAAAAATCATTTGGTACAGCTAGATAAAAATGTAATTTTTAGCAAATGTTTATAATGTCCTATCGCATTTGTACTTCTCTGAAAATTTATTTTTAGAAAGACCACTTTTAAGAAAAGAAATGCAACAATTTGTCATCGCAGATCTAGGGAATCGACCTTGTAGTACTGAGTAGGCGTGGGCGACTAGCGCGACTAGTCGACTAGTCGCGACTATTAATATATTAAAAGGCATTGGTAGTCGCGACTATCAATTTTCAGATAGTCGACTAGTCGTTATTCGGCGACTAGTGTTCAGCATGTCGCGACTAGTTTACAAACCACACGGCCGCGCGACTATTAATAGTCGCCACGCAACGCGCGCTGCATTCCGAAGTGACTCGACTGGTCATCACAACATACTGCACGCACTGGCAATTCACAAGTGCAATCACAAGAGACACTCATTGAACGTACGAACGTACACTGTGTTGTATGGGTGTATTCACGCACGTGGCGACAGGAACCTCCATGGTTATACGTACACCGGTAAATGTACTGTACACACCACGTGTCTGCAGAGTTTGTTACATACATGACGAAGAAATAAACCTCCATGTACATGATGTGTCCATCCAATTGTCACTTGTCAGGAGATCTTTGTAGCAGAAAGACCGGGCCGCTAATATTTTTTTACCCTGGATTTTTTTTCCACCGAGCGACTTTTCTTCAAGCCGAAAAAAATATGAGAACCATAGAAATAAAAAGGGACGCCCATGACCGCCAAAATGCAATCCCGATTTTTGCAGACATATTATTATCCATGTTCGGGGCGAACCCTGGTGCTCCGATTCATTGTAAAGCATGAGGATTGGTTGTTTTTTTTTTCACTGGTGGAGTATGCAGCGCATGTACATGTATGTGAAATTATTATTCAATGTTCGGGGCGAACCCTGCTCCGATTCTTTGTATGTAAAGCATGAGGTTTTCTTTTTCTTCAATTTCACTGGTAGTGTGCATGTATGTGAAATTATTATTCATGTTCGGGGCGGCGAACCCTGCTCCGATTAATTGTAAAGCATGACTTTTTTTTTTATTTCACTGGTAGAGTATTGCATGTATGTGAAATAAAAGATGTTTTCGTGTAGTAACAAAATACAATACACTGTGATCCAACCTTCTTAGCTTTGTTTGTCACAACTTGTATGGATTTTTTTTAAAATTATGTATAGGCCTAATGTTTACCTCTAGGTGGATCCCATTGCGTTCGGGTGGACTCCATACAACATGCAATGCCATGCAACGACTTCCCGGGGTCTCTTTTTAAATTAAATAGTTCCCCATATGAATTTAAAAAGTATTATCAAGCAGACAGTTGTCCGTCAAATAAAAAACAGGCACAATATTTCTTTTATGAAAAGTATTACAGAGACTTTATTTCCCTTCGTCTACTACCCCCCCCCCCCCCCCCCCGACAAAATGGAAGGATCTGAATTCACCAGGCCAGGCATGCGGCTTGCCTATGCCCAGGCCATGGAGACTCGACTCATGCACAACAGTGAGATGTCGACAATAGGTGGCTGAACGGTAAGGGCGTGCGTTTGCGGCTGGCACGGCGGGGCATGCGAAACTGCCAAGCAAGCTAGCTAGCCTTGTTCCCGCAAGGACAGCTTGTCCATGTAAGCAACCATTTATAGAATTCTTTGCAATGATGTTTCGTGAATCATTTAACTGATAATAATATCGAAATAATAGCCATTTGATCTTACAAAACTGACTCATAAATTTTCATAATCCGTTTAGAATTTTAAGTATAAACTAGGTATAACCAACCATGGAGGAAGAAATTTAATAAATTGTCTAAATAGTAAATGTATTAAGTTATACATCAAAATGAAGCTCTTGCTGAGAGAGAATCAGTGGTGTAATTTGTTTTTGAATATCTCTTTCGGTTTTTGAGTTATACTCCTTTAAACTTTATAAATAAATTACTTTGTGTGCCGCTAATTTGACCATAAAGGCATTTGCGGTAGCCCATTTCATAAAAGTTATGTAAATATGTCAATTTATATATCAAAATGAAGCTACTAATGTGAGGAATTCAGGGATGTTATTTGCCTTCAAATTAACCTCTTACTTCTTGAGATATTAGCTTTTGAAGTTGTGTGAACTTGAAGAAAAAAAATCAAAAACTGGATTTTGTTCTTCAAAATCTCGGCAGTACTTTTTTTACTTTCTAATTAATACATTACATGTAGGGCCTATTTATGGTAAAAGCATATTCAAATAAATAAAACCATAATCATTCAGGCCTGGACTACATATTTTACACTTCACTGTTAAAATAATAACTATGCAAGTCTAGAGCGGATGAACACTGAGCAAATCTTCACATGAGCTTTAATATTAATTCGAAACCGCGCGGTTGCATATGCCAATATCGCGCAAACAATTGACCATATAAAATTACCTCAGAAAACACGTTCATGGGGAAGTTAGCGATGTTTTTCACAGAAAATGTGCGTTGATATTGCTCAAAAACAGTCAAGACAATGTACTAATGTGTGAATCCAAGGCGGGATCATTGGTTTTATGTCAATTTAAACACGTTTTACTTCAAATAAACAACTTTTTTTGGATAAAAATGCCGAAAATTTCACGTTTTCTTACCCTTCGGATGAGTCTTCGTCCGTATTGAATAGCTCGATATCTCAATGTGATCGCGTTTCACACATTGACCTTTCAACTTTCATCAAAATCTCCAAGAAACTCACAAACGAGATTTCAACGAGACCTCCAAACGCGGTCAGAGTTCAAAAATCACCTGAAGTCGGCAATTCCTGGAAGTCGCACGCGAAAAGTCGTCTTCAAAAACACGCACATTTTTGGATAACTGTTCTATCAATAATCTCACTAAAGATCTTAAATTGAAGAGTAAGTATTACTCTACATTACTGGGTCATTTTATGTCTAAATTTGGGACCGTTTGGGCGTTATCTGTTTCCAAATATTTCTTTTTTTACATGGTGGCACATAGGCAAATGTCTTAACTGGCGTTTACGTGTTTATAGCTACATAAACATGAAAGTGTGACACTGCCTCAAATTCAAAGGCAGACCCGCACGTATTGTTGCATTCTCAATCTCAGCAGTATTAATGGATGAATAAACAATGGTTACTAGTCGCGACTAGGACTAGTCGCGACTAGGACTAGTCGCGACTAGGACTAGTCGCGACTAGTCGACTAGTCGCGACTATTTTTCAATAGTCGCCGCGACTATTGAAATTCACTAGTCGCCCAGGCCTAGTACTAAGCAAACAAATTTATCTTTTTATTCAAATTTATTGATTTATTTGGTACTAGGCCTATGTCATGTATGTCAACACATTTATTCAATTCTTTTCTGAAACTTATTCTAAGAGAAAGAGGTGACATTTTTGCATATGTTTTTCCTTGCAAAATGTTTCCTTTTGGCACAGTTTTAACTTTTAAGTTTTTAAATTGCATCGGAAGAAGGTAAAATTAAAAAAGAGAGGAATAAATTCTATCAGTATGGCAAGCCACAACAGAAAAGATCCTGTTCTAAATTTTGTGTTCTTTTCACAGACCCCCAGTCCAGCGAGATTACCAAACGCCAGCTCCTTATGGCCTCAGAAGGCTGGTACCTCAAGAAATATGTGGAGGGTGGCTACGACCCTGTGCCCCAGAGGTCAAGGGAGGGTCACTCAGAGGTCAAGGGTCAGGTCCCTGCAAGGGATCAGTGGGACCCGATGGTGTCGGATTACGAGTCAACCCGGAACAGCTACAGCATTGATACGGACGATCCGGGCGTGGCAACTGTCGGTTATAGTAAGTGGTTGTCATGGTTGAAAAGTTTGCCAACGAGATGGGGGGGTGGGGGATTTGGGGGCATAGGTGACCACCTGCACTTTTTCAGTATTTCTTTTTGTGTTTTGTTCCTCGTGCTCCACCTTTGGTGAATCCAGTCCCGGCGTGAGCATGTGGGTTTACCCAGACTTGAAATTTCTCTGGGATTTTCCTCGTACTTCTAAAACTGGAAAATTTCTTTCATACCTCCTTCCAGTTTGCAAGCAATAATATATCAGATATAAGGCGAAGTAAAAAAAAGAAATTGTTGGCGTCCCCGCCCGCTTCCTTCTTGGGAGCATGGATTGTTAAAAAAAAATTACCAGTAGAAAATAAGGTTGGGAAAAAGAAAAGGTATCAACCGATCCATCGGAAAATAAAACACAAGCTTACTTGAACTATTTAAACCACTGTAAACATGTTCAAATCTCCTGTCAACATGTCTCTTTAATTTTTGTAACTTTGAACAGTTGAAAAACCTACGGTTGTCGGAAATTTAACAAAGAGTAGTAGCCATCTTGAAAATATAAAATAGAAAGTCCCTCCTCCTTACTTAAAAAAAAAAAAAACAGACGCTAAACATGTTTGTTTTTTACTTGACCTAAGTGGTACAGCCAGGAAAATTGGGTGACCTGTAATACCGGAGGAGAACTTTTCTGTGTTTTTTAATAGCAAATCTGTGTTCAGTGAAATTGGCTCCTTTGTCTCTAGATGGCGAACAAAAAAAATAATTCTGTATTAATAATATATTTCTGTTTTGTTAAACTTCGGCAGAGGCCGAATCAACAAGACAAGCTTGTAGGTTCTATTCGACGGGCCGGGTGTGTTACCGCGGCAACCAGTGCCCCTACGAACACATCAAACAAGGTGGGTGAACAAAAAAACAGTGATATTAAACAAAATTGTACTGGTGCCATTTTCCTAAATTTAGCACAAATTATCTTTATCTTAATATTTTAATATTTTTAATATTTTTGTGGTGCTTGCAGAATGTAATGTCAAGTTACATCATTAAAACTCACAGCATGCAAAGCTATAAGCTGAAATATGTGTATGTATATCAACCTCTTGTTGCATCTAAAAACCTTTAATTAAAAAACAAATTCCAACCTCTCGCCATATTTCCTTTTCACCATGAATTCTAATTTTTTTTCCAGTTTAATCTTGATTGTCTTTTGAGATGATCACAGATGCACTTTAGGACACTTCACTTGTGAAATTCACCTCTGTATTTAAAAGCATACATAAAGGTAACTCACAAATATCACTTGCAATTCACCAACACAAGTAAATCCAGTCAAGTTAACTATCTTCAAATTATTAAGGAGTATTTCATATTGTCCAACAAGAAGTTGTATTTGAGTTTACCCATAAGCTTTGTTAAACGTAGTGTACACGATTGGTAATTATTACAAAATACCTTTACTAGACTGTAAGTTAATACTAGTCTCAATCATCCTGTGAAATAATGGCACCAGGTGTGCTGAAATCTATACCGTTTTCCAACGATTGTTCCGCGTAACAATCATTGGAAAACTTCCCTCTATTGACCAAATGTAGTTAACCCATTTTAGACACAACACGGATTAACAATCCGAAAACGAGCGCACGCATAGTGTACCGAAGTGACGCGTTGTACAATGTAAACTTATGCTTGCAGTGGATCTTGGACATTCCGCTCGGCTCTCGGCCTCTGTACATGTTATGTGACCAATTGAAAACGATCCCATTTAGACAAATTGGGCTTATTTTACAAGAGGGCACTATAACAAATGCCGCCCGACGGTTGAAAACGAACGCCGTTTTTCTCTCTTGTGTTTCGCTATCCAAGAATGCAAAACTTTGAACAGGTCAGTGGAAAGATATTTCCTATAAAATACTAACCCCCAAATCCGGCCTTTCTGAAAATTGCAACAATGACCATTCATGTACACTACCTTTAACTCCAAACGGCTTGCCATACAATAACCTGAAATATATATAATGTACATAATAAACGTATGGAGGGCCTGATGTTTTACCCGTGGCAAGATTATCGTTTGCGAAAGATTCTGCTGGGATTGGAAAGTCAGGCTCTTCTCATTGTTATCATCCATGCCGTCTGTGCGGTATCTTTCCTGGAGAAATAGACAAGTTGGCCTCTTCGAATCTCCAAATGCCTGTGACTTTATCATTCCGGCAGAAATGTTGGTTATCAACTGTTATCTCATTGTCATGACACCGTCTCGTAGATATGATTCTGGAGTTCACATGGCTAGTCTGGATATATACAGTTCCTCAGATATGACTTGCTTTATATAAATAGGCTAACATTTTTTGCGAATGAGGCAGAGATGTATTCGAGTCCATCACAAGTTCCTGCAAGTCCCTGCAAGTCCATCACAAGTAATCCAGTCTGAATTCCAATCACAAGCTATTCAAATGAGCTTTGACAATGGCATTCCTTTGTCATTGTTCATCCAGTTACTTGTGACAGGCTTTATGAAATGCCATTTTGGGGATACAAACAAAATTGAGTTTATTGCTATTGACAGAAAGAAAGATTACGTATTTTGTAACCCTACTTTACTTTCTGTAATTGTTTAATTGAAGAAAAGTTACGTGTCCAAATATACTTCAAGAAAAGTTACTGACATGTGCAAATATACAACGTAAAATTATTTCCATTTGTACCCACAAAAATGGAATCATTACAGGATCCTGATTTGCTAAAAAAAATAAACTAGCAGAGGATTTACATACATTAATTTCATGGGTTGAAATTTGTTTTTAAAAGGGAAAAAAATAAATTTACATCGGAAGAAAAATATTGCTCATGAAATTTACTTGTTAAACAAGTATCGGCTTGAACCGATTCCCAAGCAGTTCACAGCAGGTGACCTTTGTTAAACTGATAACTTGTTTTAACTAACACTTTTCGGTGATGAGCATTTCTGCGTGTGGTACGTTAGATGATATTTCCCTTTCCATGATCATTTACTGAAGGGGACAATTCTTTGAAGAGATGCCATGATATTAACGATTATATTTGGCACGTTAACAGACTGCCAAAGACAGACTGCCAAAGACAGACTGCCAAAGCTCTTTAAATTATTTCTGACAATGGGCTGGATTTCACGAAAATGATGAAAGTGTTTGACAGCTAACTGTTCTGGCAAAAGGTGCACTGGGTCACATCCAATTCAGTTTCTTGCATTCAAGCCCAAGTTTGCATCGCCCTGAGTATGAGTCCCCCCAAAAAAATTGAAGTTTGGCACTTGGCGCCCCCTTCTAGAAAATCTAGCCTCCACTTCTGGTCTTGCTGTTCTCCTCCCCTCTGCTGTAGTGGGAAAATGCCAATCCGCATCGAAGCAAACGGTCCTTCAAGAAAAGTTAACTTCCAATAGTGCCAGCAGGTAAACGTGCCAAGATTGCACAACCCAGGGGCATTATGAGATGGCTGATCTGACCAGGCTTCTGCTCTGCTAAACACTCACCATCAAGATATTTTTCAGTTTTTCTTTTTTCTTCTTTTGTTGTTGTTGCTTATTTTGCTTAAACCATTTCATGCTCGTTAATATTTCTCCCATTTAGTGATTTCTCTTCATAAGGTACTTTCTTACAATTAGGGTAATTTTTTATTTTTTGGGGGGGACACCATTTCTTTAATTTTGTATCATATTTTTACTGTTCATTACTTGTGAAACACTTTTTTACAACTTTATTTGGGTATACGGCTAATTAGACAAATTAACAAGCTTGTAACAAGGTGTATTGTTTTAAAGTGTAGATCGGCAACCATATGACATTCTCAATATTACCAACTGTTGAAAAGTTGTTTTCAACAAATATGAAAAAATGTATCAATCTTGTGACATTTGACTAGTTAAGTAGATATTAAGGGTATTGTTTTAAATAAAATGTACTTTCTGGGAATGTCATTTGATTACAAGAATGTTTCTGCTTACAATAACACAAAAATGAAGAAAATCTATTAAAAAATAGTACAAAATAGTGAAAATATATATTTTTTCAAAAATGCTATGTTTATTACGATGCAAGAAAAACGCATTTGAAAATGGTGTTTTTCAATGATATTTTTCGTAGTCCTTATTTCCCATTTCTTACAAATATCAGCTTCATAAAATGCAGTTGCTATAGTGAAAAAAGGTCTAAATATGTGTTTAGAATAAAAATTGAAAAACTGGGAAAAATAGTTTTTTTCATTGTAATTGTAGGAAAGTACCTTAAAACAAAAACCTGAATATCACCTTTTAAATTTGGGTTTTTGCCTGAGCCCGTACCAGGATTTCAGCCTTATCTCTGATCTTCAGGGGAGATTATAATCGGATGAATGCCCACAACTAGCCGGGAACAAATAGTACCAGTTGATTAACTAAATATATAGTTGGGTATGCCTAAATCCTTCCTGGATGGTCTAAAGACACAGACTTAAAATAATTATATCCAGTATGATTTTTTTATCATTGAAATTGGTGCTCAAACAATAGAAATCAGATTTTTTTAAATTTTATTTTTATTGAAATCACCCAATAGAAGGCTAAAAGCCTAAAGGGTTGGTGATATTTTGAATTGTCAACCCTACCACCAGTTTTCCTGGGCCCAGATCTAAATAGAGGATAATTCTTCAACAGATTCCAGTGAAATTTTCCCAATTTTCAGACCTATGAATAGTGGGGCCGTACATGAGTTCTCGTAAGGGTTTCCCAAATCAGATTTGGATAGAAATAAACAATGCCTACTGTTACTGTTGGCTCAAAAATATACAAGAAGAGTCCTGGTATGAAGGCCGGGTCAGGTTTTTAAAGAGAAAATAATGCAAACGACTCTCATAACGTCCCTCTGAAACCTTGTCAAACTTGTGCGACTAACAATGCAAAGCAGTGCTTTATATTATTTTCTTGTTCTTTTTTTTTCTGTTTACTCCTAAATTTCCAACTTTTTGTTTTTAAATTCATCTTATGTTGCAGCCTAAATCAAGTTACGATGTCATTTTTTGTTGCATGTTGACAACTAATGCCTAATTTTTTTTCAGGTGCGGTGTCAGTGGAAAGTCATCGTTTCGTCCATAAGTAGAATCTCCATTTCATTTCTGATTACATATTTCCT
Organism: Hippasteria phrygiana; assembly: GCA_037893225.1. Taxonomy (NCBI): domain Eukaryota; kingdom Metazoa; phylum Echinodermata; class Asteroidea; order Valvatida; family Goniasteridae; genus Hippasteria; species Hippasteria phrygiana. The sequence continues at coordinate 769,394 of JAZGUH010000317.1, forward strand.
ACCAACAGGCTTTTAAATAAAATTGTATTGCCATCAAAACCTTAAAGTTATCAGACACCGAGACGGGGGCCTTGAAAAATATTACACACTTCAAAGTTATTGTTTTTTAAAGACGGCATGGAATTGTCTCTTCCAAACCCACTTTAAATGTACATGTACCTCTTCAATCAGGTTTATTTTAAAATGTGAATACTGAAGTTGTTGTTGCTGCTGCTGCTGCTGCTGTTGCTGCTGTTGCTGCTGCTGCTGCTGCAGCACACTATCATTTCTTTTTACAGAGAAACTGCCACTCCATGATTCTGAACTGCACACCACACCCATTTTGACATTCCTGCACTTTCATTTACATCTCCATTCCCATGCAGATTATTTCCACTGTGCACAATATTGCCATCTCATTGCCGTCTCATTGCTGTCTTACCCGCCCTCCTCACCAGTGTGCTATTCAGTTAGTCCTGCACCTTTTATAGTTCAGAGTTATACCTGATTTGTTGAGTAGTAGATTCAGAGCCATCGTCTCAGAAGTTTGGTCAGAATGATCCCAAGAAAATGTTATCATGAATAAGGCTTGGTGTTATACAGCTCAGTGTAAAAAGAAAACGAGGAGTAGTTTTGGGGTGATGGAATGTTGGTTATTTTATAAAGAAAATGCTTTATTAGCTCAAAGTTGTGTTGGCTAGTATTAGTATTGACTAAATCTCCATGTACTGGGACCAAAACTCGCACAAGCTGAGGCAGTGAAATTGTGACCTGTAAGCACAAAATGTCGCACTATGGCATTCTGAGTAACGAGCAGAAACATTTTTAACTCGGAAGTCAGTTTTAAGATTTTAACATTTTCACATTCATCAAACAAACCACAAGGGAAACTGACTGGGTAATTTAAATAACATTTCAAATTGAACAAAGAAAATTTGCAGGAGCGGGATTTGAACCTGTGACCTCCGGGATACCGTACCGATGCTCTACCAACTGTCTTGCCCTGTGTTGGCATGTTTTTGTTCGGAGGGGGAAACTCAATGTGAATACAACTCATACTCAACTCATGCTCTACAGCATTATGGGTTTACAGTACATGCGAGTGTCTCTTTTTTTGCACTTTCAGGAGAGAAACCACTCGAATCAGTGGACGTTTTCTGCTTAAACAACAAGGTGGTGCCGCCGCCGCCGGGAAGCGTGGTGGCGCTGGAGGTGACGGCGCTGTACAGCGCGTTTCATTTCTGGGCTCAATTACCATTCTCTGCGAGACCGATGGACAGCCTGCAGCAGCAGGGGGCAGCCCTGGACGACGACGACGAAGAAACGTTGCTGATGCTGGAAGAATCCCTCAAGTATGGAAGTAGTTTGTCTGGAGTTAGGCCCGTTGTGAAATTGTGTATATTCTTGAATCTGTAATACGCCCAACGTGTCCAACGTCCTATTTTTCATTATTCGAAACTGGGTTTGACCGAATTTTGAATATTTGATACTCGCCAGTCAAGTTTTTCCGCACCGGTAAAAAATTGCACGCAAAGCATGCCAGTGATCGATATTATGGACTACCCGATCGACATTTTGTTTTTGCATGCGTCTGATCTATCAAGATTATTCCGGGTATGTGTAATGTTCTGATTAATGTTTTTTGTAGTCATAATTTTATGTGTCGAGGGTTTTACGGAAGGGAACAATAAACCTCCGTCCACAAAAAGTTACCATCGACAAAAATGCAGCATTTGACACTGCTAAGTGCCGTAACTTTTCTATAAAAATAGCATCAGAGTCGTATTTGTATGTGCATTTTTTTTTTAAAGAATATTTGAACCGGCAAAAAGGTATTCAAATATTTGGTTGACTATCGAATATTCGGGACAGCCCTACTTTCAGCCATGGGCAAGTTGGATTAACCCCTTAAGTACGGTATTTTACGGGAAAGACGTCGGGGTGCAGCGGCGGGTCTGGCAGCCAGGCGAAACGGCCACAATGTGTTTGTGCAGTCAAGCGTAACATATACACAATAATCCAACAATGGATTGAAACTGCACAAACAGCGGCCAATGGCGTCATCCGGCCTGGTGGCACTTTTTTTCCGCCATATGGCGTCATCCGTACACAAGGGGTTAAGGACCAGTAGTTGATTTGTAATGTGCCTCACACCTAGAGCTATAACGTCCCAGTCCCAACGATAGCGAGTTAAACCGCTGTGCTTCACTTGTCAAAGGTTGGCATGACTGGTACATCCATTTCCAGCAGCCGATTTCACGAAACCTTACGCAATTGCGTAACTCTACTTATGCCACAATTTATTGCGTAAGTTGCACAACATCTGTGACATTTTTAAAATCGATTTTACAAAAGGTACGCAGTGCTTAAGTCGCTGACTTGCGCCACAAATTATGGCGTAACTTGCGCACTCTTTTTAGGTGGCTTAAGTTGTCTGCACAAACACAGAAATGATGACTTAGCTAGCTAAGCGTGAGCATAGTAGATTATTTCAGAGAGTAATGAAATGATCATCCGCTGCAGGTTTACCCGTGAGATATTTCCGAAAGTTGCCATCAATTTTCTTTTCGGAGCGAAGTTTCAAAGGTGAAAAGTTTCAAAATGGTGCCCCACAGTTCAATTTTATGCGTTTTTATTGTTGTACTAAAACAGCCTTGGTAAAAGCGGCATTCAGCCTCTTCTGCGATGTATAAAATAAATAAAACATTGCGCAGCTACGCACTGTTTCGTAAAATGGATCGCAAGGATGTAGCGCAGCTGCGCAACATTTTTATAGCGCAAGTCCTACGCCGTGGCGTAAGTTGCGCATGGTTTCGTGAAATCGGCTGCTGTACTGTTTGTTAGTCCTAGCCTTGTTACCCTCTTGTAATTGGCTAGTGATATTATGTATGCATTGTACCGGGGCTTTAAGAATGGTTCTCGGACTTGTTTTTCCTTCCCCCAAAATTTTTCCAAATCACAAATTAGAAAATGGTTTAAGTTTTACTATAAACTGGTTTTTTTACAAAAAATGTTGTCAAATATATATAAAAAAAGAAAAACCATAAAATACCCAAGTTGGGAACCGAACTCAATGCACATGATCCAAATTCAGATGCTTTACCACCAAGCCACGAAAGCAAGCAGCTTCGCTGAACCGGTGCATTTTGCTTTTATTCAACACGTCTATCTTACAAAACACACTGAAGCGACTATTAATGAGCAAATATTAACCAATCACAAGATGGAATCAAGGGTAGGACTATATATAGGGCAGTTGCCCTGTAGGCTGTTCCAGATGGTCGATTATACGTAGTCTGGTTCCCTGACCTGAAGATTCCCTGATGTATATATCTTAGGTCAGGTAGTACCCGCGGTTTAAAATAGATCATGACGTGTGTGTTAGTCTGAGAGACGTCAGTGGCATCATTCAAATTGAACATTCTTGCAAAATCCATTTGGCAAAATACTGCAAGAGTGTGGCATTGATTTTTCAGTTTTAATATATAATTGAGAATTCAAATTCCAGGATCTGTAACTGGCCTGACAGACATTCTGTTATTGCGAACATTAACGTTAACAGCCGCATGTTACCGAAAACAAGTTCGGAAAACGTCAGATATTTTCGGAAACGGGCAGAATTCTGCCCGTTTTCGTCAGGTGACATTAATTGGCCGCTACCGGACATAATATTCATCAGAAATAGTCAGAAAATATTTTAGTATGGGAACCAGACTAGATTATACGTGGTTGACTAGACAAGAAAGGTTACTGCAATGATTGCCAACAATAGTTCACTATAGTCCTTGCTCCATTTTATCTTTTTGAAGATGTTTTATAACTTCTTTGTTGCAGTGCAAAACCCTTAACCACTTGAATACAGATGACGGCCGTAGCTGCGGTTTAAAAAAAGACCACCTGGCCAGTTGTCATCTATATGTGCATTCCTGCACGTACTCAATCCATTCATGTTTCATACATTGTGCTTGAATGGAAGAGTAATGAATAGATGGAGCTTTTTCAAACAAAGCTTTCATTCACACGAAAGAGAGGGCTCCAAGTGTGATGAGTAGGACCACTGTATTCAGTGTGGTGCCTGTTATTTGTGTTTACGCTTGGCTGCACAGCCCGTCCTTGGCATACCAGCACCCCATCAATAACAGGCGGACACAAGGGGTTAAATGCGATGTTCTATTCAAAATGAACATTTACATTAGGGCAGATGTGATTTTAACAATGTGCGTCATTTGAAAGAAGTTTTGAATTTCTCGGTTTCCATTGGAAAAAATTCATATTATATTCGACCAGACATCACTTGAACCAATAAAAATTCAATGCAAATTGATCAACTTAATTTAAATAAAAGAAATTAAAAAGTATCCTTAACCATTGACTACCATTTGAAGCTTTGCGTGGTGGAGCGTCAAGTAAGGAAGTAGGTTTGCGGTTACACCATGGAGGAAAGAAATCTCTTTTTAGAAAAAAAATCTCAAACCAAACCAAACTAAACTCAATTGTACAAATTGAACAAAACGTTGGGGGTACAATGCTGGTTTCAATCCTTTGCAAAGACGTAAATTTCTATCAGAGAAAGGCATATATGAATGGAAATAAAAGTGTGATAAGCTGATCTTTAATGATGAACTTGTTGGGTCGGAAGCACTGTACCTCATCCATGGCACGGTCCATTCACAATGGCCATGCCCCATTCACAATGTCAAGCCCCCTTTCACTCCCCTCGCAGCCACAATAGACATGGTCAAGATCGTTTCACTTTATACGTACGGATATACTGTGTTTCTTTCCCGTGTCCAGTCGAGTCTACTCAGTCTCGAGCCAGCTCCAAGTTACCAGCCTTCTCCTGAGGGCTCAAGGGGAGATGGTTTGTTGCCGTTGCCCCCAAGATCATCGCTACTACCGGGCAAGAGTGATCGAAGTTAACTCTGAACAGGACACGACAATGGTACTGTGCATTCTTCTTTAACACCCCACAACCTTCCCAAATCTACAAAAATCTGATTTATGTTTTGACAGATTCAGGATTGTAGAACCTTGGCACCATTGCTGTACGTACACGGGTTATGATGTCACAAGAACTGTACAGAGGTGGAATTTGGGGGATTCAGATGGTTCCTAAAAAATACAGCCGGGGGGTTAGGGTTAAAGGTTACAGTCCCATCATTGGTGGTAAAAACAATGCTTAATTGCCATACCTCTGCACAAGTGGACATGGGGAGGGGGGCGTTAGTTAGCAAGCAGTTTTCCTGCTTTATTTTCTATATTAAGTCAACAAAAGCATAATTCAAAATTTTAGTAACAGGTGCTAGTGTTTTTGATGGGTTATTGACCAAGACTGATGAACTTTGACCTCCCAGTCCTAGTTCACGTGAAATCCTGGACAATGCAGGTATCTTGGTTCCATCTCAGGCTGTCAAGTATTCCCATTTTTCCTACTCTTTCCTAATTGTTGACCCTGTTCCTACTTTTTCTACTCTTTTTCTTGAAATTCCTGTTTTTCCTACTTTTTTTTCTCTACTTTTTTGATCGACAACTCTGAAAAATGGAATCACATTGAATATTTTTCATATTTGTTAGTACTCACCGTTGTATGAAAATCACACAATAAAGGGCTTGCGTGTAGGAGTGCTGCAACTTATACTTCCAAGAGCTTGGTTGAGCTTGTTTTATCCCGATTTTGTCCTCCAAAGTCCTGATTTTGCCCTGTTTTTTTTTTTTTTTTTTTTAATCCTACTATTCTCCTACTTTTTCACCTGGGTCTGCTTGAAAGCCTGTATCTGAAAAACAAATTTCAAGTACAGTACAGCTTGGATATAATGAATACTGCTATACCGAACATCCTCTTTGGCTCTCAAGTTGATGTATTTAATGCATATCATTATTCACTTTAACGAACAACCACTACGGAGAACATTTTTTGTGCAACTAATGATGATTAATATATCTTATATATTTCTGTTTCCGCCCCCCCTGCCTTAGGTTTTCTATGTTGATTACGGCAATTCTGAATGGGTCCCATCATCTCAGGTTCACGACATCCAGCCTCAGTTTCTACATCTACCTCTACAAGCCATCGAGTGTCATCTGGTCGGAGCCCAGCCTCTGGAGTGCAGTGCAGAGGCCGGGGCTAGACTGGACAAGGAGGCGAGGTGGGATAACCAGTCGGAGATCGGACTGAATCAAATCGCCAGTTCCGCACTTCGGGGTTCCCACGGTCATGGAAAATCCTGGAAAAACCTTGTATTTAAAGCTATCATGGAAAAGTCATGGGAAAAGTCATGGGAAAAGTCATGGGAAAAGTCATGGGAAAAGTCATGGGAAAAGTCATGGAATTTTGGTATTTTACCAGGAGTCATGGAAAATTGATATGCCAAGAAAAAGTTATTAAAGTTTGCACGACCCACACATGATGATGTATAGATCTATTTAGATCTGGACCCATGAAAACCATAAGGGTGGTAAAAGGGTGGTGACTTCCAGAAAGTGTGGACAAAACTGATTTTAGCTCAAATAGTGCACATGACATACACCTTTATTTTCAGCGTGGTGACTCTTGTCTTGTAAAATTATGTTTAAAAAATATGGCAAACGGTCACTGTTTGGCTGTCATGGCAATGAGAGGAAATGCAGAGCTTGTCTCAGACAATCTCTATTGCAGTTTCTCTTCAGGATTGTAGACACAAATCTGAATTTTCAAAGTAAGCAAAGCAAACTGGCAGGAGTGGGATTTGAACCTGCAATTTCCGGAATACTGTACTGGTGCGCTACCAACTGAGCTATCTCGTTTTTGTTTAGGTGGGGGGGGGGGGGGGGAGGGTAGTCAGAAGTCACTGGTAGTCATTGGTAGGGTGCCAGTACGGTATTCCAGAGGTCATAGTTTCAAATCCCGCTCCTGCCAGTTTACTTTTTCACACTGAAAATTCATTCAAATTACCTCAGTTTCCCTTTTAGTGTGGTTTATTTGACGGAAAAAATCTGACTTAACTATGACACTTGATGGGACTTTGTTGGCCGATGTGTTTTGAAATAGTTTCAACATGAGTGCTGCTTTCTTGTTTTTCAGAAAAATATTTGAGGAGATGGTTTCCAACAAGACATTGGTTGCTGTCATCATTCATGTGTAAGTCTTCAATAATCTGAACCCCCCCACCCCCATTCCACCCTGACATCAAGTTGTTCCTCAGGCATTGTTCCTCGGGCATTGTTCCTCGGGCATTGTTCCTCGGGCATTGTTCCTCGGGCATTGTTCCTCGGGCATTGTTCCACGGGCATTGTTCCATGGGCATTGTTCCATGGGCATTGTTCCATGGGCATTGTTCCATGGGCATTGTTCCTCGGGCATTGTTCCTCGGGCATTGTTCCTCGGGCATTGTTCCTCGGGCATTGTTCCTCGGGCATTGTTCCTCGGGCATTGTTCCTCGGGCATTGTTCCTCGGGCATTGTTCCTCGGGCATTGTTCCTCGGGCATTGTTCCTCGGGCATTGTTCCATGGGCATTGTTCCTCGGGCATTGTTCCTCGGGCATTGTTCCTCGGGCATTGTTCCTCGGGCATTGTTCCTCGGGCATTGTTCCTCGGGCATTGTTCCTCGGGCATTGTTCCTCGGGCATTGTTCCTCGGGCATTGTTCCTCGGGCATTGTTCCTCGGGCATTGTTCCTCGGGCATTGTTCCTGCCTCTTGTGATTTTTCTGATATAAATTCTCAGTATATTGATAAAAATGATACTTTAGGTCCTTCCGCATGTATGTATATTCATTTGGATTGGGTTCACAGCTTTGGAATTAAATGTGACCGGCTCTGCGAAAATAGGTATCATGTCGCAGAATTTGAAAAACGAGTTATAGACAATGTGAAGATGGAATTTTTGCGTCGGGGATGGTGTAAATTAGAACAGAGATTTTTCTCTTTTTGCCCTATCCCGACGTAATATATGAAGCACTGTATACTCAGTGCTTTCCGAGAGCCTGTGTGAAAAAAATTCACAGGCTTACTCGGGCAGGATTCGAACCCACGACTTCCTGCTTACTAGTGCAGACGTCTTAACCACTCGACCACCGAGCTTGCCGGGGTCGGCTGGCCGATTTGAATCCAATGCAGCAGCGGGTACCGCGTAATCAATGTGAAGATGAAGTTATATACAGTTGAATTTGTCACATCCTGAGCTTTAATTTGGTGCCTTAAAGTTGTGTTCTTGAGATATCTTGACATTTGTATACTCAAATATTCCAATTTAACGGATGTGCGTTAAGAGATACAGCACTTTAAACAGCAAGTGGACAGCAAAGTGCGTCATAATACACTTTTTGCAGAGCAGGTCACAGGAATTCATTTGCAGGACTATGGGTGTGCATCGGAACCAGGTAACCGAGTACCTGACCGTTCGTGTCGGCAACCGGTTCCAGATTTTGGAATCGAGTACCCGTAAAACTTTACATTATCGCACGGTAACTTCCCAGACAATGAAAAAGGAAATTTTTTTTTTTTTATGTTATTTGTCGGGAATTTTCAAAATTAAAACCCTACTACATGTACATGGGAAATCAGCACAGATTTCACGTTTTAGATCACGAAATATGACAATAAAGTGGTTTTTGTAGTCTGGGTATGGATAAGAGCCTCGACGAGACATAATAGCATGCCTCATTCTACAATAAATACAACTGTATAGCTTCCGGACAATCGTCTTTTGTAATATGCCGGGGCATGTATGTGCCGGCACACGCAAAGGCGGAGAAGTGATCATGTTACTGGACAGGCATGAGATTTGTTTAGACTTTTGTCTGAAATCAGACTTTTTGAATCTCCGAGAAAGACATTATTACAACATCCGGGATTGGAAGTTTTGGGTTGGGTTTCTTTAACAGGTACCCGGGTACCCATATTTTTTTCAATCGGGTACCCGGTTCTTTTACTACCCGTAAATGCACACCCCTATGCAGGACTGTGGTGTATGTAACTTTCAACTAAATCTCGAGCAGACAGACCAGTGTAGCACACTTTGGACCAACCACACCATACCACTCTGAATTACTTCAACCATATCCCAAATCTCCAACTGCATTCTGCCTCAATCTACTCCCCAAATTTGACTCTGCAGTTCTAAATCCAGACAACTTCTCTTGAAATCCACAGTGCATGCAGTGGGACCATTGATGTGGACCTATTTGACACAAGCGGAAAATCAGACATCAACATCGGCGCGGCTTTGATTGAGAACGGATTGGCTGTCCGGGAGGCTCTGTGGTCAGACCTGGTTTCTTCTGAGGGGAGGGGCTCCATCGTGCTGGGAGAGGGCGTGGCAACCTGCAGTAGCTCGGAGGCGAGTTCGGGGCTGTATATCACTATTCCGGGCTGAGGGAGGTATAAACCTGAGGGGCTTTCGTTTTGGGGTTTTGTTTTTTTTCCAAGCTTTTTTTATGTTTGTATAAGGTGCTTTCACCCAGACTGGTCTGGGACCTTGAAGCAAGTGTATAGGTATATTGCACATGTTGGTGCAGAGGCGCACATCAAAGACAGATTGTGACTGCAAATTTCCTGTTTGGTTATCAACTTTTTTTTTTTTTTTTCAATCTGAAGCAATTTGCCAAAATAAAAACCGCACGATAATAGAACATTTATCAGAGCGGAAATTGATCACAATACATTTCAGTGAGACGTTGAAAGATTGCAGTGACAACAAAGATTCACCAGTTTTGTTCAGTTTTTCAAAACAATATTTTATTTCAATGTTTAAACAAGAAAATACAAATAAGTCATATCAGTCAAATTTGTTTTCAAACTTGTTTTTGACCAATTGTTTCTGCCCAAAAACCCAAGCCTTTTCCCGAATGAAGCAGCCTCAGGTTGAATCAACGCTTTGGATGATAATGAATTCTTTTTTATCAAAGTTTACCGTTGTCAAACTAAGTCTGCTTAATTCTTTACCTCGGGACAGGGAAGTTCCTATCATTTTAATGGACAGCTGATAGATTTGGTATAAGGAAATGCCGAGGCTTTGCATGATAATGTATTGGTATTAGTTTGTAGTTTACGTCATGTAATAATCGCGCGGAAGATACAGCTGTTATCTCTCGAGGCCTTCCAAACTTTTGACTGCTATGCTGGAGTCCTGGTTGGAAGGTTGTCAAGTCTACATGTGGAAAAGACGTCTTGTTCCAATTGATACCGCTCTATCTCCTTACGGTCTGTTTGTTTCACACAGATCCGGATCTTGATCAGTGATCCGTGCATTGGTTCACAAGCCAAATCCCACCTAATGGATGCAGTGAACCAGCGGTTGGATTACTGATCGAGGTCTGTGTGAAACAAACAGGCCCTCAGATTATAACCTGGTGTAACTAGAAACCGATGTCGATACAAGGAAATGTTCAACCACAAGTTGAAAGCGTTCTAGCAAGAAAGTCCCCAGCGAGAATCTTCATTATTGCAGAACTTGAATTTTTGAAGAAACAAATCCCTAAGTCCCAAACACCTTTCGCTTTCTCTGGAAACAAACAGACAAAATGCTGCAGACTTACCTGTTTATTTGTTTGTTTGTTTGTTTATTTCTTTGTTCCTTTTTTGGGCCCACGGTCAGAATTTAAAGGTTCATGAACAAATATGAAAATTGCTTTAAATGGCTATGAAACAATGATGAATACCCAAGAAGTAAGGATTTTTTTTATTTCTGTGTTTTGATTGTGTATTGAGATTGCTGACAAAAGAAAAAAATCATGGGATGTGCAATGCTTTTACCACATTACGTCACACTTAGAAAGGTTGTTTTTTTAGGGGGAGGGGGGGGGGGGGGCAGAGCATCCCCCATGATTTTTTTACTTAATAGTAAAAAAAAAATTCTGTCATTTTTTCCGACCCATTTAAAGCATTTTTATAATTTGATTTTTGTTCACCTTTTAAGTTAGCTTGCTTTTGACAGGAGGGAAAAAAACTTCAGCTTTCAGAAGTAAAGAGTATCAATTTGATATCATTTTCAGCAGGATGTGAGGTTCCATTTTGTGAAGATTTAAGAATATTTTTAAAAGCGAAGGTTCCTGGGGCCTTGTTTTCCCTCTTGTTGGTTCGCTTGGTTTTTAGAAAGCTTTCCGACGGTTGATAAAATTGGATTCCTATTATCTGAAGATTACTCTAAAAGGTTCCGTATCGGTCAGCAGACCATGAGCTGTCACGATCCAGTCTCTGTTTCATCCTGAAAACGGCCACTTTCAAACATGCTGAAGTGTTCTAGGAGCAAGGTTAGGTTGATAAGTGTGTTTGTTGGTAACTTGGTTCTCTTTTTTGTTAGCCTGTGGCTATAAAAATGCAAGAAACATGTATGTGAAAATTTGAGCTCGGCTAGAGAGGATGCTGATTGCTGAGAGAAGTCTGGGTCATTTTGTAGTTTAATGTAGAATCTGGTTTGTTGCACTATTTGGCAATTATTTCTGCCTTTTAAGTAGTTTTTAAAAGTATGAGTTTTAGAGAAATGGCAGCAGCAGGCTTGATAGGACTTGATAAAAACATGTCTCAAAATAGCTTTATTTTATTATATTTCATTGCAGAAATAATTGCCTGTTTTACTGTAACACTTTAATCTACAGAAAGCCCTGATGTCTCTCAGCAACATCTTTAACCCATTGAATACGGACAACGGCCATAGGGGGGGAGGGGGGGGGGGGGGGTTGAAAATGACCACCTGGCCAGTTGTTGTCTATATGTGCATTCCTGCACGTATTTAATCCATTGTTTGCCTATTGTGTGCGTAACGCTTGGCTGCACAAGCCCGTATTGCCATACCAGCACCCCATTAACCTCTTTAAGTCCGTTATTTATAATGAGGTGCCGGAGTGCCATGGGGGGGGGGGGGGGGGGGGGGGTGTGCAGCCAAGCGTAACATACACACTAATCCAACAATAGATTGAAAATGCAGAAAATGGTGTGTATAGATGTCATCCGGCCTGGTGGAAATTTTTTTGGGGGGCCGCTGTAACCGTCATCTGGCTTCAAAGGGTTAATCAGCCGGACAGAATGTGTTGAGAAGCAAGCACCAATTGCATATTGAAAATCAAGAGAAATATTTCAAAATGGTGTTTGTAGTGAATTATGAGGGTAAAACTCACCAACGTGATTAACCAGTCCCAGTCCAGGGATGAATGTCATAGGGTTGCTAAGCAGACGATTTTGTCCTTGTGGAACCTTTGTCCATTTCATAGAGCCTGTAAGGTTTAAGCACAGGCAAGAGCTTCACTAACATTACAGGCAGAATTTGGAACAGAAATCTCAATGTTTGAGCGGCGTTACCACAAGTCATTCTATGCAAATATTATCAATTTTATCATTTATCAAATATTTATTTATTTATTTTAAGTCAACAAAATTAGTTGGCCTAAAGTTTTGAACTTAAGCGCAACATTTCGAACTTAGACCCGACGTTTTTAACTTAAAGGCAGTGTACATGATTGGTCATTGTTGCAATTTTCAAAAATGGGCGGATTTGGGGGTTAGTGTGTTATAGGAAATATCGTTCCACTGACCTGTTCAAAGTTTTGTGTTGTTGGATAGCGAAAAAAATGAGAGAAAAACGGCGCTCGTTTTTAAACATCGGGCGGATGATAGCCTTTAGTCAAGGCGCGCGTGGCTACCTGGACACGTGACGCGCCCTGAATGCCAGCATGTCTGTCCGGGGCACGCCACTCGTCCGGGTAGCCACACGCGCCTTGACTAAAGGCTACAGGGCAGTTTCCAACGATTTCCTGCTGGAAATCGTTGGAAGACGATATCAATTTCCACTTTTCTTGACAACGACAGCACACCTGGTGCCATAATTTCACAGGATGATTGAGACTACTATTAACTTACAGTCCAGTAAGGTATTTCGTAATAATTCAGTAAAACAAAAATTGGAGAATTACCAATCGTGTGCACTACCTTTAAGCAAGTTCTTACTCAAAGGCATTTTTTTTCCCTTTGAGAATGAACTTGCTTAAAGTTTGAAACGTTAGGCCAGCTAATTTTGTTGATTTATATATTTCATTCACGCCAGTCGGTTAGCAGTTTGCAGCAGTTTAATTCGTTTTCATTTTTCTGCAATAGTTAGCACATCTTTTTCTTATGAAATTTGGCCTAGTGTAGATGCCATGGGAAATGTTTTATTATTTCTCTGGACTCCAGTGGTTATTTTCACTGGAAGGTAATATACAACACTTGCTTTTGCTGTAATTTTCAGAAATAAATGGATTTGGGGTTCGTATTTTACAGCGTGCTAGCAAATACTGTAACACTGACCTGTTAAAATAACAAAAAAGTTACTTTTGAGAGCTTTTTATCAAGTCCCCTCTAGCCCGTTGGTGCCATTTGTCTAAAAGTCGTCGCTGCGGACAGCAAACAAATCTGACGTCATAACACGAACTCCCCTTTTGTGTCTAGCACTAGACAAATGGCACCAGCGGGCTGGAGGGGACTTGATAACAAAAAAACTTTCAAAGTTCACTTTTTTAAATTTCATGACGGAAATAATTGGCTGTTTTATTTTACGATATGCAATCTACGTAAAACTGCAAAATGACGCAGACTTCTCTCAGCAATCAATATCCTCTTTAAAGCTTACGGCCTGTATGAGATGGACCGTGGTTCTGTTAGCAGAAAATCGTATGCTTAGCAACCCTATGAAATTGAGGTGTTTGTCATTCTGTTATTCACTGTGTTCCTCAAGATCAAAGTTAAATAATAAGCAGTACTTCCAATCTGAATGATTTGCCGTCTAGTGCAGTCCAGAACTTAGGATGTTTCAAGAAGCAAGACAAAAAAAAGCATCCGAAAGTCTCTGCAAGTAATTGTTGTTATGTTGCTTCAATCCTGTAAAAATTTAATTTATGTAACTTTCGACGTTTTTTATTAACAGAAGAAACCAATCAAAAGGTGCTATTTAACAGCTTTATGATTATATCAGCTGTTTTTATTTTTGCAAACAAAGATAGTTTGCCATTTGTTGTTGTTAAATTATTTTATTATGCCAAAGATAATTGCCAGCAGTGTGTCATAGGTTTTAAAGTAAAAATCGTCTGGGGTTTTCTAAGTGGCAAAAAAGAATGAGTTGAGTTTAAGGCAGATATTGCCCCGAAAGCCCACAAAATGTCATCTCTTTGGTTAGTTTAATACCGAACCTGTTTCCAGGGTCTGAGTGTACAAATTCTAACCATAATGTGTAATATCTGTGGAGAAATGAGGCCTGAAAAAAAAAGAGCATTGACAGACTAATATTCAAACTGGTACCCAACATAATGCAGCCTGTATGCAACCAAAGCACCAAGGGCACCAGTCTGAATTCCAACAGTCCGACTTTTCCCAACCAAACTGGCTTCCCCGAAATTACTTTGTTCAGTGGTTTTTAGACTCAAGACAAATTTTCCAGGGATGGTTTTTGTGCGTCATTGTATTCTACTTTTAAAGTTTTTATTTGAACCATGGCAATTTTAGGACAAATGCTATTTTTTTAGCCCAGTGGGGCGGCCTCAAGGAATTATGTATCTTTAAAGATGCAAGTGAATCTCCAATAACGGAAACAGAATAAGTCACTTTGTACTTTGAACCGGTTATTATTTTATAACAAGAAACCAACTCTCTTCTTTTGCTACTTAATTCACCCTGTTGTTCATTGGTGAATGGCCACGCCCCGTAGACTATGGAATTTAGAGTCGTTAAATTTTGTCTCTCAGATGTGTGTTCCGCGTCAAATTATATAACTGATATGATTGGACAAGATTTCACAAGCTGTGCACAAAATTCTACTGTGATAGGTCCATTGAGAGGTTTGTTTCTTGAACAGTAGCTCTCGGCATTTCCATGGAAATGAAATTTTTGTCAAGCAGAAGGTGTCGTTAAAGTTAAACATCAGCTATTACCGTTTTTAAAAACCATTTTTTAAACATTGAGAAATGTTGAGTTTAGTTGCATGTCTATGGACTGAAAGTGTGCAGTAATTGTATTCGGCAGTATTCTGTTGTGGTTGACAAGTCCGAAGGGTGGTTAGAGAACGAGGAAGGGTTTGTTCCTGTAGTGGAACTTATTAAAAACCAATTCCACCCAATCCGATCAAAACAACCAATCCGATCACAAGAGCAAATTTTCTGCTAGAATAACCCCTAAAAGTCATATTTTTAAATGCATTCATTTATTCATTCGTTGGTCGGTCGGTCGGTCGATTAAAGTCAGATCGGTGAACCAATCAATTGATCAAAATCAGATCGATCAATCAATCCATCCATCAATCAATCCATTGGGAAAATATCACTTTTTGGGGGGGGGGGTCATTCCAGCAGAAAATCAGATCGATCAAAAAATGAGATCAATCGCTCAACAATCAATAGGGAGTCACTCTGGCAGAAAAATCAGATCCAGTGATTGGTTGATGGGGTCGGATTATATTTCTTGTCGTGTTATATTATGTTTACTAGGAGACCCTGGGAACGAGATTGCTGCCAAATGCTATTCTATCCATGCAAGGACCTTTTGGGTGTGAGTGTTTGTGACCTGATTCAGGGAAATAGGTCGGGTAGTTTCCAAAGCAGGTTTGGAGATATCATTAGATTTTTGTCCCAAACAATTTCCTTCTGTTACAACTGTCTCATTGCAGACCCAGCTGGGAAATCAAGGGTCCTCGTGTATTGCAAAACATCTAGAGCTTGGTTATGTAGGTGTTTTGGTGTAAAATTTGGATTCCAGGCTTTTTGGAAAAACAGAAACGAAATGCGCTGGGATGATGGATGTGGGGGGAAATTTCACTCTTTGGAAGATTGCAAATTCACAGTCTAACCCAGCTCTTTTTTTTCCCCCTAAGAACTAGCTATCACATGTCGAACAAAAATCATTTCAACATTGCCAATGCAAGATGACGTACTCAGTCTTCAGTTTTTTTTTACTCCATTCTTATGACTCTTATTTTGTTGCAACTGTTGCTTGTTTAAACTTCATAACTTTTATTTGTTGAAAACTTGTATATTAACGTTATTTTAAAAGAAAAACATATAATCTTTTTATATTTTTTTTATTCTGTGATGCATGTCAGCAAAGGTATTCAGACATGATCATTAAATTAAGTTTCAAAGAAATTTTGCAAGGCGTGTTCTCTTCATTTGTATGTCTGCATGCAGAAACTGCGATCTGGGTCCAATTTCAAATGTACAATTTCAAATGTACATAAGATACTTATAAGAAAACTTATAACATAAAACAACTTATAACATAAAACAACTTTTGTCTATTTCATAGAGAATGAACAGTAAGCACAGGAAAGCTTGCTTACTTTAGATGCAGAATTTGCCTAAAATATTGATACAACAATAGAAATCTCCATGCCTTTCATCATCCCTGTCCAAACTTTCAGGCACTCTACTCGCCTGGCTGTCTCATCACATCCTTTCACTAACTAGCCAAACGCTAGTACTGAGAGATACTCTTCAAACATTTTCCCCTCGTACTGCCTCTCTTTGGAACTCCTTATGTGCAACCTGCTTCCCATCCACCCATAATATTTCACAATTCCCTATAATTTCTGTCTTTTCTCGTCTTTTGTAGCCCACACCTTGAGTGGCCTTTTGGCCTTGTGTTGGACAGATACCCATAAAAAGATGTTAGCACTATTTGGCCACGATATACTGCTATGTAATACTACTAGCAAACCCTTTTTTTAATAGTAGGCACAAGTGCTTTTTTTGTTTTTTGTTTTTTTACTGTTCAGCAAAGCCGTAAAATTGGGCCCTGTCGTCAGACTGGTTCTAAAGCCAGAATAAATTTCTAACTGGCCTGTCAGTTTTTGCCAGTTGAGTCGATGGCGCAATGCACAAAATGGTAAATATAAGGAGTGTGTCCAGTTAAATTGGCAACAATTTCCCCTTAAATTGTAAACAAAATGTTTTCATGACAAAAGAATGTTTTTGTTGTGGTAGAGTAACCATGGTGATGAGCACCCAATAACCCCAACAGTCTAGAGCAACGCCCAGCCAGACAGACTGACTGTGGCCACATGACTAGCCGGCCAGCGCAGAAATAAAAGAAGCAGGTCCCTGAACCCTTACTCCAGTCACCATCAATCTTGGAATGTTAATACCTGAACCCAGGCACAACCAAACCCCTCTCTCTCCTTGAGCCAAACAGCTCTGACAAGGTGATAACGGACAGTTCCTACCAAGGAGCTTTCCCTGTAAACTGGGGAAATCTGACGTCATTGCAGCATGAAGTTGAAGTTGAAGTCTGAGATCTGATGTGATGAAAGGTCTGAGGAAAAATCAGGCCAAAAATTCAAAATAGTTGTGTTGCCCTCCGCGACCGACCCTAAAAGCCACAAAAGTCGGATTGCGTTGTTTTTTTTGTTTTTTTTAAGAATTATAAAAATCTCACCTTTTTCCGCACAGAATGAATACGTTTTATCAAATGATTGTCTTTAAATACAGCTACTATGGCACAATTGTGTATTTCACCATCTCACTTTTAAATAAGTTTACGACATGTATTGTTTTGATGTTTTCAAGGATGGTAAAAAAATTTGACCGACTGACCCTCTCTCCCGATTTTTCCCATTTAAAGGCAACACAATTTTTTTATTTTTTTTTGGGAGGGGGGGGCCCTAAGAAACAATATTTTTTAGGCCACCTTCATTTTTCCCCTTAAAAACGTGAAAATACAAGGGGAAGAGAGGAAATCCCTCCAAGTCCATCCATGGCATGTTTTGAAGCAATTTATGGGACTACAATTGACAGACAGCCTCTCTTAAACCTGGTACCCTTCCACCAATAATCTTTCACCATTCAAACGAATATGAATAGATACATTCTTCCCTGTGATTTCTGTCTTTTTCTGTCTTTTCCTGTCTTTTCCTGTCTTTTGTAGCCCACACCTTGAGTGGCCTTTTGGCTTTGTGCTGGGCGATATCCGTATTTTTTGTTCCTTCCTCCATGGTTATAGCCATCGTGAAAAAAAGAGACTTGCTATAAATTTGGAAAATATTTCTGATCATGATCTAAAAATAGAACTAAAAAAAGGGGACCTCCTTTGGGGATGTACCGGTTTTTCTTAGGGGCTCTACAGAGAGAAACTACATGGGCTTCATGAAAATGAATTTTAAATCCACAACATTCACCAGTACACGGTCACTTTCAAGCTTGGGTTTATGTCCCTTTTCATGCTTTCAGAAATACCTTTGATTTTATGCTAATGTCTTTACATATTTATGAGCACAAACATGGGTGGGGGGGGGGCAAGAGGGGGCACTTGCACCCCCCACCCCCCCCCCCCCCCCCCCCCGGAAATAAAACAAGGGGGACAAGACGACGACAAGGTGCGAAGTTAATCTCGTACTCAATTCAATGTATATTTAGTACTCAAAACCTGCTGAAAGGGGCCTAAAATGCGGCTATAATAGGCCTAGGTATAGCGGCGACGCCCATGAGGACAGAGTGATGTCATACCAGGGGGAAGCTTTAGTAGCTGATTTGTACATAAACAAAACTGAAGGACAGGGTCAATTTTCTTAATGTTTGTATACAAATTACATGTACTAAAACGAGTCAAACTTTGAATTCTTTTCTTTATTGTTTGAAGTCCTAAACTGTATGGTTACACAGTACAGAAATACTGACATGAACTTTAATGTTGAACAAATATCTAGGCCTATTCCTTCCACCACATGGTTGAATTGAACTTGGAAAATGGTAACAACTTGGGGAATAACTCTGTTAATATGCAAGCTTCGAACCATACCCACAAACGAAGCCAAATAAATTGAGTGTTGACTTCATATTCATGTCCCAATGATTGTTCAAACGTGTTTGAAGTGGTCTTGTGGTTGTACATTGCGGGTGATTTTTTATATTCGCAGTGGAAGTTTGTTTCTTTTTATCTGTGTGACTTTTTCTCAACTCTATCTCATGTTTATCAACATACATTGTATACATCAACGTATATCATTTTGTTCTCCCCTTTTAAATTGTTTGGCAAAACTATTTTTAATCATATTTTGTTTGTCAGTGCAATAGCCATTGAGAAAGGAATTTTTGACTACCTCAGTTTGTTTGCAGAAGTCTCTTGGCATTTTACAAAAAATTGTACAGACCCGTCCGTTTGGATATTTGAAGAGCAAAGAGGCAATTAACAAAGGGACCTGGAATGTTTAGATACTTTTTTAAAAATGGGAATGCAACGCTGGAATTTTATGAATTTCCTTGTCATTCATTTATGCACAATCATCTGGGATCGAGTACCAGTATATATATATATATGTTCTGTGCACGTACACTTCCATGTATTTCATACGTTTCTCTATTGCCTCAGGAATCCTGAAGAATTTTAGGGCAATTGATTTACAAGGGAAACATGTTGGGTTTTTTTGAGGGAGGGGAGGCTCAACCAAAGAATTCAAGAAGTGGCGGAAATTTTTCCACAAGCGGTACCAGCCTGGCATGAACAAATAATGAGCACATTTCATTGCTTAGCAGGCATGGTTCGAGACTAAAAGAGAGCGAGTGGGCGCACTGCAACAAATTTGAGTACACTCAACCAAAGAAATAAGTCCCTGTCTAATATTTTTGATGTAACTCAGAAAGTATTTTATTGCTTTTTGTCATTCAAAAAGTGATGAATGCACATTGTGAACTTGTTTTTCTTGCACGCAATTTCATAAAATGCATGATTTCATAGTGAAACCGCTGTCTATTGGCCAACAGTAACCACTCATTGTGTGAGTAAGAAATCTGTGCATTCATCACTTTCTGAATGACAAAAATCAATAAAATACTTTTTGAGTTACATCAAAAAGTATTAGACGGGGACTTATTTCTTTGGTTGAGTGTAGTAACCAACTTTGGAGAGCCTGAATTTTAAAAGAAAATGTAATCCCCTACAAAAATAAATTCTAACAGTTATTTTAACAACTAAAAGGTCTATTTTAGGGCTATAATTACAGCAAAAGCAAATGTTGTATACTACCTTTAAGCAACCAGCCCCCCCCCCCCCCAAAAAAAAATGATTGAGTGTTCTTGGTCAAATACTCCTGGCGATCAAATTTTGTATATCACAATATTCATTTTCAATGTCATCAGAAACCTATTAGTTTTCTATTATCTCCCCCCCCCCCCCCCCCCCCCCGAAAAAAGACACTCCTCTCTCTACTGAAACAGGTGGGCCTGGTATTTCCCAAGAAGAAGAGAAAAAACCCACCCATTTTGTACATGAACTCTCCAACTGATTACACCATAACTGATTGAATGATTTGACACCCAGTATAGACTCCCCAGGCATCAAGGGCAATGTGTGGAGGGTACATGGCCAAACCATCACTGCCTTGTCATACAGGAGTTGCAGGTTTAACAAGGCTTTTGACAAGGTCTGGCAAAATGGCCTTTATGCACACGCTGCATCAGTCACGGTGTGTCTGGTAGAATGCTGTGTAAAATGAAAATTCCCACTTTCTTTTCCAACCACAATTAAAGGTAGTCCTTCAAGAGCAATCGTCTTGTATTTGTTGCCTTCCCACATCTGGGCTCGTGCTTCTGCCTGATAGATTCTGTCACTTTGGATAGAGTACAGAAGCGCATTGTTAATTTGGTTGGAGAAGAGTTGGGCTCATCCTTACAATCACTCTCTCAGTCTCACCAGAGATCTGTTGCTACTCTTAGTCTGTTCTACAGGTATTTTCATGGCACACAGGTGCCATGATATAAACTGGAAGTTATTTCATAATAATGAGTAGTTTTGTTTTTTGATTTTTGCAAATGTTGAATATTACCATTAACTTTATACAACTGTACACCTGTCAAGCTCTCGAGCCCTTTTCCAAGGCGGTCCCCTAACCCCTGCAATCAGCCAATCACACAGACGTGCCAACAAGTGCATTCCATTCCTCTGATGCTCCAATGTGTTCTGGCATCAGCAGGGTCATCTGTACCCACCAGATGACATGAGCAAGATGATGTAGTAGTGCCTTGGGCGTAGGCTCTGACACCACTTAAGGCATTTGGAAACAAGTGACAGGTCCTCGCAAAAGGGACATAGAATACGTGACCCTTGTGTTATTAAAGTAGTATTCCAAGTGACTTGGCTATAGAAGATGGATACAAAACTACTGTATACTATTTCAAACAATCCACAAGGGAAACTGACTAGGTAAATCCGGAGGTCACAGGTTCGAATCCCGCTCCTGCCAGTTTCTTTGTTAACTTTGAAAATGTATACTATTTCAGTTATACTTTGGTAGTTTTCGAATATTTTTTGTAATTTTGAGTCGAATTGTATCTTATATTTATTGTTGGCAGGGGTCTGGACATCTTTTGATGACAGTTGTTTAACTTCTGTATTTAAAATAAAATAAAAATTCAATATGTAATATTCGATGATATTAAAAATGTAATTACCTATGCAATTGGTGACCTTTTATCAGTGACCTTTTATCAGTGGGGTGATCAGTATAAAATTAGTAAATGGTATTTCAAGAATGTTTCACTTTTGAGGTCACTTTTCAATGAAGTGGTGCTCATAACTAGCTATAAACTGAGTGATGATTTGTTAAACTTGGATAAAACTGAAGTCCACAACAATGAAGAGATGGGACTTATCCCAGTTTGGCAATGGGCACTGCATCATCCTACATGTGTTTTATAGACGATGGGTATTCACAAGTTATCGCTTGAAGCAATCAATCAATTCTGCTCACAAGAGTACTGTAATAACTGTCAATGGTCCCTTAAGGAGACATTTTTTTGTTATTTTTTGTACCTTAGGGAGACAAGTGACATTAGGGAGACATTTCGATGTCTCCCTAATGTCACAGCCCCCTTAAATATTGAGAATTTTACTGTCAGAACTGGGTTATATCATGGAGACTCCATGGTTATATCGATAGAGGATGGTCCAAAACATAAATATACCAAATTTCGTGGGGTAGGATAGGGGATTTTTTTTTAGGTTACATCAAAGTTGGAAAACAAGTTGTGCACAAGTCTATGGGAATGTCTCCCAAATGACCCATCGCCCGTAATTGTTATAATCATTAGTATTATTTTTTTTGTATCTATGGGCACGTGTATAGAAGCGATCAATCAAACGTGTGTATGGAATATACACAAGGCAGGAATAGCCATTTAGACTACCACAAGGAGCCAATGTGATTTTATTTTAAACAAGCTTACAAAATCCAATAGAATGTGAATATTTATAGGGAGAATTTAAAAAACTAAAATTTGTTTTCCCTTAAAAAAATAGTGAATTCACTTTATGTACATCAAGTAAAGTTCTAGACGAGCACTGTTTTTTTTTCTTGGGGGAATAAAATTATGATATAAAAGCTATTTCTGGCATCATGGCAAATTTCTTTTAAAATACTTGGAGATTTTCAAAAATAAAAAAAGTATGACATTCTCACATAAAAAGGGTAAAGTGGAGGGATAATATGAATTGCCCAAACTGTCTGATTTTGATGTTTTGCAGGAATGTTTTTTAATGCAAGTATTTCTTGAACAAACCCAAGAGCTACTCGAGGTATGAAGCTACAAAAAGAAAAAGAAAAGATACAAGAGGTAGGAAATAATATTCCTCTTGAAGCAGTCAAGACTGTCCCAGATTTTAAATGTTTTCACTTGTCAGTCTTACATGAGGTCTGCAAGTAGAAAATTCAGTAGAGTGGGCCTGAGACAAGTTCCAACTCTTGGCTACGCAGATAACACGACCAGCAAACTATTGAAGTTGGACACTTTTACCTGTGTACCACTTTAATATTCATTTTTAGGACACAATAATTTCCTGGTTTTTCGAAAATTCTGACTCTAACAAAAGTCACATGCATGGTAGGTCATGGCAATTTCTAGCACATGACGTCCAGCACTATACACAAAAATGGTAAAATCATTGACAAGAATATCCATGGTATAACGGCCCCTTGTAAATATGTCTGCCCCACACCTTGTGTCCCATGGGATCTGGCCCACTTGGGTCCCGAAATGTTGGCAGTGAACTCACTCTGCTAGTTCAGGTTCATCTAAAGGGTCATGGGTGACTGGGTGTGTCCCTAAAAAAGAAATTGGAGAGCCAGCTGGTACAAGTGCCATAAAAAAAACAGGCGCCTTGCCAAACAGACTTGTTCATGCTCCTTTTCAGTTTGACCTGAATTTTTTTTTTTTTTCAATCGTTATTTTTCAAGCAACGCAAAAAGTTATTAAATAGTTTGAGTGAGACAAAAAATATCAGTCCATGTTTGATTAATGAATAATTATTTACTAATAATTACTGGAAATGTCAAATTATTTACGGCCCGACATATAACCCAGTTCCTTCAGAACTGATCCTTTTTGTATTAGAGGCACGAAAGAAATATTATAAAGAATAAAAGCCTTTATCAGAGGGTTGTAGATACCCAAAATCATGCCAAAAAAAGCAGGTTTTTGTTGTTGTTTTATTTCGATTTGAAAATTGTTTACCCCCAATTTAGCCCCAAATTTACAATTTGCTGCCCCCCCCCCTAAACAAAAATGTAAACAGTCAGTGTAACAGAGTTTAACAGGAACAAGCCTACAAGAACTCCAGACTAGTACTAGCTGTAATTGATTATCAACAGAAACAAAGTTGTGTCAATTTGAAGCATCAGATGCAATCAAAACAACAAGTTTGAGTTTCATCTTTAAGGTTTGGAGCACTAATGATATTTTTTTGGTGACAGTATAAAGCTAGGACATCTGGCCTAGATAATATGGTGAGCAATTTTCATGTTTACTTAATATGTTTACGAGACCGAGTATTGAATAACTTATCCGTTTTGTATGGTTGCGATTTAATATTAAATTCAAATGCAATTGGTCTACTTCTGATCTGGCACTACGGAATGGGTGGAAAGTGAAAAACAAAAAATTATGCTATTTCTTGAAAGTATAGGTAATAAGCTTTTATTTGTGGCAGTGTACAAAAGAAATGCCACAAAAATAACATTTTGAGACTCAATTCAGTCAACTCCGGGAAATGATACGAAAGGGTTTTTGGATGTAAAAATGTTAAAAATCCTAAAATCAACTTTCAACTGAACAAAAAAGTTGTTTTAATGCCACAGTGCAACATTAAGCTCATTTCAGTGGGCCAAGTCACACAAAAAAATGATGATTTGGTAGGATATTTCTCAGGTAAATTAGTTGAGGGTATTTGCCACCTGCACAGACTGCCGACAAGTCTAATCAAACATCTCCCTGGAGCAATGCACATCGTCATCTTGAGATGCCTCATGTAGCCTTTGACATCGTTGTTATGGGGATACAAACAAACCAGTTGTCTCAAGTTGCTGTTCTCAGGTCATGGGAAAACCCCTTCTCTTTTCAGGCTAAGCCAGCCAGATTCCTGAAATAATCCATGCCTGGCATTCTGCAACTCCACCCATTTTTTGCAAAGGTCGGGAGATGGCACGGAAGCCTCTCCCAGTTTCAAGAGCTCCCAATATGTGTAGGAATACAGCTGGGAGCTTTCTTATTTTGTCACATCCACAAACACTGTGCAGATATTTGGCACGTGAACATTTTCCTTATTTCAGCATATTTGCCTATGTATAGACAACCCCCCAAAAAGTTAGTCTGTCTCAAGCCAATTTGTCTCATCAGGCCGGTGTTTATATCCAGTTTTCTTGGCATTAAATGACTGAGAATATTTCTACTCCCCTGGCCAAGGTCACGGCCATCGCAGGTTACTCCCTCTCCCTCTCCCCCCTCCCCTCCATACTCTTTTTCTACTATTGAGTGGAGAGAAGCAGTTATGATAAAGTGTCTTGCTCAAGGACACAAAAGTGCCATGACCGACCAGGCCAGGATTCGAAACCATCTTTCCGATGACAGCCTGCAGTGCTTGAGTTCAGTATGCTAGACCGCTCAACCACTGCACTCAACAATGTGACTGGGTAGCCCAGACATGCAACTTGGTAATAAAAGCCGAAGTTCCAAACTGTATTTTTCCAGTTTGCACAGGAGACTTTTCAGACGCTGGTTGCAGCAGTATGCACGTGTAGTTCCGAGCATGCGCACGACTGGTGAGAACAATGGAAAGGACCGGTATGTCTGCTGCCACCAAGCATCACAAAAATCTTCCATGAATTTCAATAGGAAAAAAGTCCATCTGAGAAAAACTGACATTCAAACCCAAACCCTGCTGAATCCAACAGGATCCAACCATTTGATATTCCTGTTGGACCCTGTTGGATTGAGCAGCTAACTCATAGTGTTACAATCCTGTTTGGATTCAGCAGGCAACAGAAAAATATGTCACAGTTGGATTCTGTTGGATTTAGCAGCCAAGTCATTTCTTTATTTTTAGATACCCAGCAACTTGGCATGTCGGACTGTGTTGGATTGAGCTGGAAACTCATATGAGTCACCGTTGGACTCTGTTGGATTTAGCAGGGTAGTCCTGGTGAACCATTAGGGGGTTAGGATCAATCAATAGAGTGACAATGTCACACTGCAGTGCTTACTACAACCACATTATACAATCATCTTGCCAGCACTAGTTTAGGAATTTCATTTTTTTTGTATCTCCGTCAAAACCAACAAAATAGAATTTGTCAATTTGCAAAAACTGGTACAAACAAGTACCAACATTTTCTAAATGGCTACCTTTGTAAAATTGGCTGCATGCTTCCCACCCCCCCCCCTTCAAAAACAACAACAAAACAACAACAAAACCAAACATTTGGTCTAGAACTGCCCCTTACAGAAAAATGCACCAGAAAGATGGACAGAGATCACAGCAACAAACCCCATCCAATCAGAGGAACTTTATACACAAGTAACCATTCCGAACTCAGACACAATCTCATTTATCATTGACACAACTTTTTAATGTATCTCAGAAAATATTGTTTGATCCTATGAAATGCAAACATAGCACATGAATTGCATCAATAATGTATAATAAAGGATCAGCTCTTCTCACTTTCCAGAAAAAAAGGCTTGATAAGTTACATACATGTCCCACATAACCTAATATATGTCAGTTTACAAATTAGTCATTAGTTTTCATCGGCTGGGAAAAGAAACGGCTTATAGGCCTAAGCCATATTCAATGTACAATTTATGTTGGATTATAGGCCTAAGCCCGTTCTACTCTGAGCCCGTGTTTGTAACCACTTTTCAAAGTACAGTTTATCATAATTCAGCACAGTTAACTTTGGTCTGCATTGCAATTTTGTTTTCTACAGAACTACTTTCAAAGGTTATTTACTGAAAACAGAGTAAGCAAAAATATGTGTCAAATATACTATACGCACACCATGTTGTGCCAAATCAACGAAAACATTATAAACTTGTTAGCAAAAAACATCCTTGCAATAAAACTTGGAAACGAGCATTAAATATAATAGGCATGGGTAAACAGCACACAACAATTTTGTATCTACTTGAATGCACTACTGTAGGGGGAGGTGAGTCGGTCTCACCGACAGGTGGAAATTACCCGAGGCCTGCCTGGGTCTATAGATCTGAAAATTGAGATAATTTCTCTGGAATCTGTTGAAGAATTATCCTCTATTTAGATCTGGGCCCAGGAAAACCGTAAGGGTGGTAGGATTGGCAATTCAAAATGTCACCAACCCTACCATCTCTGATCGTGAGCCTTGTATTGGGCGAATTTAAACAAAAACCTGGAACACTAACACGGTACACAATTTACATTTTTGGCCTCATACTTTTTTCCTGAATTTTCTTTAATTTGGTGTATCATAACATATCTGTACACAAAATACTAAACATTTAGCACTAACAATTATACGACCACAAAACCAATTTTTTGGTATTTAGTCGGTACAGAAAAAAAATGTAAATCTAACATTTGCTGTACTAAAAAAAAAAACGTAAACTGTGAACAAGTTTCATATGATTAGATATCTAGAGAAAACATTAACACAAACAAATAATATTGGTCATTGAAGCTGATTTTCAAAACCGTAGCATTTTTCTTATTTTGATTTCCGTGAGTCTTTAACTACCTCCGTAACACTTACCCGATCGCAACGCATCCTTCCAACAAGAATCTCTGGCAAGTAAAGTAAGTAAGTAAAGTAAAAAAAAAAGATTAAAAAAAAAGGGTTTTCTATGTACATGTATACACAGATATGGCAAGATATTAGAAATAGCACACTTTTCCAGCCTCCAGTTTGGGCAAATTCAGACATTAAAACCCTAACTCCCTATACCACATTAAGATTGGAGGATTCAGGACCAGAGATGTAGTCGAGTCCATCACAAGTCCCTGCAAGTCCCTGCAAGTCCATCACAAGCCCACCAGTCCTAATCCCAATCACAAGCTATTCAAATGAGCTTTGACAAAGGCATTCCTTTGTCATTATTCATCCAGTTACTTGTGACCGGCTTTATGAAAGGACTTCTGACTGGACTTGTGAAAGGACTTGCAGGGACTTTACTACAGCTCTGTTCAAGACTGTTAAGGTTAATTAAACCACTGTGGACTTCAGTCATGTGTGTGTGGTACATGACCAATTCTACATCCAGTGTAAGAACAGCTAAAGACTATATGACACAAAATAAATAAATATAACAATGATTTCCAAATATGATTTCCATACTTCAGTACAGGACCTGCAACATGCGCAGTGTCCCATTTGATGAAAGTATTTTACTCTGTGATTGGGCCGAGTTAGGAAACTACAATGTGGGCTTGTGAAGGAAACAGAGACATTTAAATTGTACAACATTTTATTTCAAATACTGCAAATTGATGACCAAAATAATAAATAATTTGACCTCAACTCCTGAATAATCCATCATTCTCACTGCTTCAGATAAACTAAAGAGTCCATCACTAGACGAGTCACTGTTTGGTACCGAGACACTCACTTAGGGTGCATTCGAGTAGCTCACCCGGGTTGACTCGGGTTAGACCCGTGCCGTTTGATTAGCTCCGACGTCATACCCGGGGCTCACTCGGGTCAGCCACCACAGACCCTGCTCAAGGAGCAGAGTCACTGGTGGAATTACGTCACACGCATGCATAGTCAAGTCTGACTACCCACAGATTCTACTGGAGCGGGGAATTAAAAATGGCCGACTCAAGTGCTAGGTGAAATCGACAGGAGAGGGCATTTGAGCATTTTATAAGCCCAGCTCTCGTAGCTAACCCGTCTGCCTTCACCCGAGTCAATCTGGGTGAGCTACTTGAATGCACCCTTAAAGTCTCACAAAGTGACAGTGAAATTGCAAGACTTCCACTTTCTTCGGCCAGCAAGACACAACATTCACCCACAAATATTTTGATAATTCCTTAGCGTCTTTCAAATATAAAATAAACCTTGTACACAACCCATACCAATAGGTGCTACCTAGTATGACCTACCATCACTACATTTCCCCCATGGGTTCAACAAAACAGGTAAAAGGTCCAAGATCCGACCAACTCCAGAAATCAGGATATCTTTCCCCCAACAAAGTTGCTTCCAGGGAATTGAAATAGAACTACACTACACCAATAACACTATAATATAACCTGAGGGCAGCCATACTTGGCATTGGCCCGAGGTGCCATACTCCACATTAGGGTCAGACACCCCATCATAAAAACATGGTCATAACAGGGCTATACCTCAGCAGGTAGTACAGCTGTGCTGTCGCTCTGAAGACCTACACCTGGGGCATTCCTCCAACTAGCAGGCAGGGCTCAAAGTTCATACAAATATCTACTGGACGATCAGGCAAGTAGTGCATGGAGGAATCGCTGCTATCGTACAAGTGGTCCATTAGATCAGTGGTTTTTGATGATCAGAGTCTATCCAAATTCACCCAGGGCATTCTGCGTAGGGGCCAATTTCATAGAGCTGCTTGAGCACACAATTTGCTTAAGCACAAAAAAAACCTTGCTTAGTAAAATCAGGTTACCATCTAAATTCCATGTGACTTTTATGCTAAGCAAACAGTAGCTAAATACCAGTCACAAGTACATTGTAATATACATCACATGGAGTTTTGGCTGGTAACCTGATTTTATTATTAAGCAAGGTTATTTGTGCTTAAGCAGCTCTATGAAATTGGCCCCCAGGTGTGTTTCTAAGTGCTAGCAATCATTTTACAACTGAAATCTAGTTCTATTTGTCACGTACATGAAACAGGGAAGACTTACTTCGTAAATTCAAAGTGTGAGATTCCCTTTGAAATTAAAAAAACACCAGCTCACTGGTCTAGTTTGATCTTGGAATCTGCTAGAGAAATGCCATTTCTGGGGGGGGGGGGGGGGGGAGGAGTTATACCCCGCCTGGGTCTATAGGTCTGAAAATCGGGATCATTTCTGTGGTATCTATTGATTTATTCTCCGTTTAGATCTGGACCCAGGAAAACCCAGGAAAAAGGTGGTGGGGTGTGTAACTTAAAATCTGGCCAACCCCACCACCTCTGTTACAGCCCTTTACCTTGAGTGGCTTTTAGCCTTGAATTGGGCGACTTCCATTAAAGAAAAACTCAGTGTGAATTTTGAGCCCAACTGGGTAACATCACCATTCTAACAAGGTATGTAACTCCATAATGTGGTTTTCATTCATAGAATCAATGTTATGAATAATATATAAAGTACTAATCCAACACTGAAGACAATGTTAAAAGAAAAGAAAAAGAAAATTTAAAATCATCCCCACTTAAAAAGCAGCCCTTATATAGTCATTTCTGTAAGGGAAACAATATGTTGATGAAAGTCCAGGAGGGCCAAACCTTTTTAGGGGCTAAAAGTGAAAATTATTTTTATGAATGCTCTGCTTTAAAGACACAAGCGCCGCATTATCTATGCACAAAGTAAAAGTTGTTTAAAAAAAAAACCTAAAACAGGCTAAAATTCTTGTTAGTAATAAAACACAAATACTTTGCACATTTTATGTACAGCTAGCTATAAGCTTGTGTGGTTTTCAACTTTAAATGAGCATACAACTGGCTGTCAGAACAGGGTTAAATTCAGTTGGCAGATCACCAACATCCAACAAGTCCCTGGTCTGAAAGGACGTTAATTCACTTTGACAATAAAACTGTTTTGGCCTTGACCAACACAACCCAATCCCAAAGGAAAAACATCAGTATTAGGCCAAGGTGGCCTGTAACTGACTGGACACCTGTAACTGAGCAATTTCAACTATACAGGAAAAAAAAAAAAAGAACAACCCCAACCATCTGAAGACGCACTTGTTTTCTTCAGAAGTTGATTTATAAGGCAAGTTCTAACATTCGATCCAGGCATAAATCATTGGGTTTGAATGATCTGAAGGTCGGAACAATGTCATGCAAAGAAGTAGAATTCACATGTAATGCACAAAATATAGCAGAATGAACTTATAACACACGGATGGTACAGTTGTGTATTTATAAACTTTAAAAAAAAAAAAAAAAAAATATATATAAACAATAAAAAAAAAATGGTTCACTGGCAAGTACCTGATAACAGTTTTAAATTTTGTGGATCTGAAGGCCAAACGGGCAGCAATCTGTTCGTTCTTGTCTAATTGACTATGATTTACATTGGCAAAAATAACAAAGTCAGAAACATGTTTACATCTGATCATTGTAACGCCATCTCACTGGTTGTTTTTCAACCACTTAACAATATCCTTATTTAAAGCAGTTTGCTTTTCTATTTATCAGGGATGTGACTTTACAATTACTTTTTCTATCCAGACAAGAAAAACACACAAAACAGCAGCAGAGCTTCAACAAGAATGTATACCTCTGTAAAATCATGTTTTAAAAAAAGGTCATTTTGGATAAGAAATATGCCACCACCAACGTCTGCAGAGTGTACAACCGAGGTTATCACCAGCAGAGATAAAATGCCAAAGCAACATATTCTTGAAGGACTGGGAGGTCTGTCTCTGACATGTCTGATTAAAAACAGCGCAGGACCAATATAATATATAAAAACTCCACTAAATACATGTAGAAAAGTATTCGATGAAACTGAACTGTGTACATGTATACAAGTCAGGTCCAATGTGCACAATGTACTTACACTCACTCATAAAAAAAATCTAACCTTCCTTAATTTTTTTTGGGATCATCGATATCAATAAAAAGGAATATGAGAAATGGCTCTTCATTTCTGGGCAAGACGATGATACCTACCAATAATGCTTTATTTGCCCTAAAAACTACCATTTGCCTAATGCATACTTCAGCCTTTTCAAAATAAAGAAAAGTGTTATACTTATATCAATAAATTATAGCATAGATGTAGATCATGAAAACAAGTACATACTACCGAAAACATAAACCAGAAAATAAAATACATTGAATCAAAAGCACAGAATCTTTGTGCTCGAGGACAAAAAAAACCAAACCACACACATTTATGGAATGTGCAACTTTAAAACGGGTTTTCAATCCCTCCATTTTTAAAATAACATAAAACTAGTACTTAACTCTTCAATTTTTTTCACTTCTTTGGGTAACAGTGCATCAACACTCTGAACTACTGTATTAAACAAGCTATCAACTAAAATTACAAAAAAGCGCTTTGCCATCTACGTAAATACAAACAATTTTAAATCAATTCTATTTATTATTTTTGTTGGAATGGTATACTAATTTGGTTCTTATGAAAAGGGGTTCTTAGAAAAACCCAACCTCTGGACTACCGATCGAAAAGCAAAACTGACCTGATAAGATTTCACAGTTTGCACCATAGAAGTAGGAATTCAATGGACAGAATTTTTTTGGTTTTTAAATTGTCATTGAATCACCCCCCTCCCCTCCTTTTTGTTGGAATGGTATACTAATTTGGTTCTTATGAAAAGGGGTTCTTAGAAAAACCCAACCTCTGGACTACCGATCGAAAAGCAAAACTGACCTGATAAGATTTCACAGTTTGCACCATAGAAGTAGGAATTCAATGGACAGAATTTTTTTGGTTTTTAAATTGTCATTGAATCACCCCCCTCCCCCCCCCCACAACACAACTGACCACCCAAGCGATGAAAGTGAACAGAAAAAAACAAACCAAAGACTAACCCAGATGATAGCTCATTATGAGGCCCCCCCTCCCCTCTCCCCAACACAAATACACACACAAAAGGCAGAGTCGAAACAACATGGAGGATTAAGTACTGAACTTCATACAAATATAGAGCCATGTTTAAACTGGACTTTATGGGGGTAAAAATGACCGAGACAATGGTTACTTTTCCCATGATTACTTTTCCCAGTAAAACTGACTAGATCAATTTTCCCCACGACAATACGTCCAGTTTATGCTTGACTGAACAAAGGGGGTTTTCGAAACCCTGGCTTCGTCTCCGACTTCGGCTTCGTCTCCGATTTCTGAATAACTGAGAAGCAAACCAAATATAAATATTCTAAATGTTGGTGCATGTTCTGCTTCAGGAACATTCATTCGGTTGATTATGAAAGCAAAAATTTGAATATTTCCATTTGGTTTGCTTTTCAGTTATTCAAAAGTCGCAGACGAAGCCAAAGTCGGAGACGAAGCCAAGGTTTCGAAAACCCCCTATGAAAGACAAGCCAAACGTGGTCAAACAACAGAGCTAATATTTTGGAGGACGCTGTATACATACTGTACTAAAGCAAAAAAGGATTTTACACAAAATTGGTATCTTGAGATATATTGCCCAAATTACAACTCAACTGGTAACAACTTCAGTGACAGTAGCAAAACATGCTCAACTTTCTATATAACAGGGTACCAACATTTGAACTTCTCAAAAGGCATAACTTTTACAGCAACACAATGTACAATTAACTGCGAATAAAACTTGCAAAGACTTTTTGCTTTGCAACACAGCACACAGAGAAATTCAAAAATGACTAAAAAACACGATCTCAACGTAAATATATAATAAAAGAAACAATTTCCTGACGGGAAAACTAAAATAATCTCAAATAATGTTGTACATGTTTATATCCTTACTTACATGTCATTTTTAGTTAGCATTCATAGAGAAATTTTAAAACTTTAGTGTTAATTGGTTGACAATTTCAAAAAGTTCAATGGGCATGTCAACGACCTTGAAAGAGTGTGCTTTTTAGCACTAACAGTACTGAGAACATTGAAGAAGCCATCTTTGGCATTTGGTGTTAATCTGGACGGACAATTCAGCCACTTCTTTTCATCGGATACATGTACATGTAATGTTACCATCCAACACTCTGGACTCGTGAACCATTCAGACAGAATTGAGCCGGGAACAGTGCTGTAACTGGGGTGAAACTCCCGGGGGGGGGGGGGGGGGGGGGGCACCTGGGGGAGCATACATTTTTTCAAGGGAGCGCTCAAAGTCAAATAAATGAACTGCGGTTTGTATAATTTTTTGTTCATTTCAGCTGGGAGTTCCCCTGTCTCCCTCTCCCTCCCCCACCCCCTGCCCCCCTCCCCTGCTTCCCTGCTCCCCGCTCCCCTCTCCCCCCCCCCCCCCCCCCCCCCAGTTACGCCAATGGCTGGAAACCAGTAGATTAGAACTTCCTAGATACTTGGATGGGTACCAACTTATGACTTGTACTTACAAGGGACGTTTTAAGCACTAATCCAGAACGTTTACTTGGACGGATGGCTAGGAAAGGCAAAAACACTTGTTAAATTTATAACGAGACAAAAATCCAACATTAGGTTTTGTTGTATATAAACTGTGGTAAGGCAACAAGTAACAATTAAAACAACAAACGAGAGGGCAATATCAAATGTATTACACTGGTAATCCCATGGTACTGGTTATGGGGGTCTGGGAAATGCTAGGTAAACCACGAGCTGCAAAATCCCTTTTTTTGGGGGGGGGGGGGGGGGGGCAGGGATAGAGCATTGGCTGATGAAGCTATGAGACGGAACCAGACCTCAAAGCGGCACAACTTGGGGGGCACTCACAGTAGGGCCGCATTTTGGCTAAAGGGTACATCTTTGAAAATCCCATTAGGTGTAAATTCACTTTCCAAATTCCATCACTCACAAGTTTGTCAGCCTAATTAATGAATTGTTTCCCCCGTCAAAAACCCTTCTGCTTCTAAAAGACACTGTAAGAGCAATGGACTTAGAGAAGATACCCCTCAGTTCCCCTACCAATGTCATCTCAAAAAGTTCTAAATTTGAGATACACCCTTTTGCTAGTGCTGCACACGATAGGGGTAACTCTTGCGGTTTTCCAATGCTGTCGTGCCATACAAACTGGACAAAGGCAGGAGCAATATACTAGGGTTGTGCATTTACAGGTAGTACGGGAATCGGGTACCCGACTGAAAAAGCATGGCCACCCGGGTACCCGTTAAAGAAAGCCAATCCCAAAAATCACTCGGAAATTGCTGTTCATATACAGGCCTCGAAATAGTACTAGCCCGGCGTACAAATTCCAGCGAAAAATGCTCCGGGCTACCTAAACTTGGTTCCTTGGTTGCCCGGTGGGCTAGTGAACAATTCAGTAACCTACCATGGAAATAGCTGGATTAGCAGTTTTTTCGAATTAATTTCTCATAAGATCATGCAGAACAACGACGGCCGATGCTCGACACAAAACTGTGCAGTGACGACGGAAATTAAACCACCATAACATGCAGATCGTTTTTATCCGATCCGTTCTTTGGGCAAACACGCTGGCGCAATCTTACCCCCAGTCAGTCTGCAGTTTCTTTCAATGGTTTTGCTCGATAAGGATAGTTTGGGAAACGAGGTTGCTGCAGTTTTGTGTGGAGATTAGTACGTGTAGTTCGGTACAGTCCCACGTGTGGGCGCAGACGTTCACACACCCCATACACTTTACGGTACATAGATACTGTAGCGCGGCTTCGGCGCGCTACATACAGCACACTGTATTCCGTGTTTGTTATACCGACATGAACTATATGCTCCAGGATGACACGATCATGTTTGACGCACGCACGTACATTGTATGCTGCATCCTGCCTGTGCTGGTGATGCGTGTACAATGAACAAATGTATGTATAAAATGTCAAAAGTACCGTCGAATTTCACCGTTTGAAAACGGCTGAAACATATGCCATGGTTGAAACAGGAGGATCGGTCGAAGGAGATCATCCTTTATTGTGCTCTTTGCAGATCACAAGAAGCTAAAATTAAAGCTGTGCGGAATTTTTGTCTACTTTCGTTTCGTTTTTTTTTTACTTGGCCTCATTGTGTACAAATCTGCAACTGGGAAATTATTTGTTTTTGAATCCAACATACCCTGTGCAAGAACGTTTTATTTGTTTTTGCTAGTCATTTTTATCATATTGCTAATCAAATAACAATATGATTAGCAAAATTTGTTAATCAATTTTTTTCCTTATTTCCATCACATTACTATAATACCTGTTAAAATTTTGATCAAAATAATGCTTTCGGTAATAATAAATAAAACTTGACAGTACATGCCATCAGCCTTTTATTTTCCAAAATATCAACTTCTTTATTGGTGAGCTAAACATATAGGGGTTTTCTTATTTTTTATATACGGGCTAGTAAAACTCTAAACGGGCTAGTAAAAGCTTCAGTTAACTAGCCCAGTGGGCTAGCCAGGAAAAAAAGTTAGCGCAAGGCCTGATATATATTCTTCATAAAGGTCTGCATGTTTAATACTACCACATCGGTGCATCAATGTGTTTACAGTGTAAAATCGCATTTTTGCAAAACGTTCATCTGTTTTGTTTTTCCATGTACCCTGGTTTTTATCCTGAAAATTACCCACAAAAATGTTTCTTTTTCATCGTCTGAGAAATCACTCGGTAATATGTTAATTCGGTTACGAGTACTCGATTCCATAATCTGGAACCGGTTCCTGACATTAGCGGTCGGGTACGTGGGTACCCGGTTCGGATGCACAGCCCTATAATATACACACTGTAAATATACACTCTGGGAGACAAACCTTTCAAGGTCTTGCTTCGTCGTTACCTTAAAGATGCGTGTCCTCCACTTCGTAGTTGGCGAGGTCCTCGGCATTGAAGGTGTCGTACGGCACCATGGCCCCATCCATGTCTGCGTCAGGCTTGTAGCTCAACAGGTGTGCCCCGTTGCCATTGATTGTCGCCATCTTGTCTGCCGTCTTGTCCGTCTCTGTCACCATGACAGGGTTGTCAAGCCCCATCTCCAGGTCCGCATTGACATGGTTGGTGATATACTCGCCGCTGCGAGTGCGCTTGCGGTCGCAGACCAGGTAGATGAAGCCGGCGATGATGATGACGAGACTGATGCAGCCGATGGCAATCAGCGCAATGAACAGGGCCCGACTGCCCAGGATGTTGTAGCCGCTAGACTTCGCTGATGTGATGATTTCGGGAAGACCCACGTATACCTTGACGTACTGGACATTCAACTATTAAGGTATTAAGAAAATGTGAGAAAGAATACTTATAGAGGCAATATCATGTATAAACAAATTACTAAAAGAAGAACTGAATTTTGGAAACAATATAGGCATTATGCTTTTGACAATTGTAGCTAACATGTAGTGTAGAGGAGAACAAATGTAGACCGATATGCCTGAACATTTATTCAAATTACCTAGTCAGTTTCCCTTGTGGTCTGTTTGATGATATAAGTCAAAAAGTTGTATCCTCACAATGCCACTTCCCAGGTTGTATCGTAAAATTGGGTGTGATCCCTGGCTATGCCGCATTATGGGTTTATGACTTCTGACTAACACCCCCCGAACAAAGACACTGACAATTTGGAAGACCGCCGACATGGAGTGTAAAATGGCTCAGTTGATAGAGCACCGGTACAGTATTTGCTGTGTAGTTGACGTATAATACAGGAAGTTGCATTGTTTATACACAGTGGTTTTCCGCCTGGTCGTGGTAGTTTTACAGTGAGGGGCTGTTTCCATTGGACTTTTAATCATTCCCGATGATTTTCCGCGACCACGCAAATATCTTCTGCGACCACTTCCGGCCTGGTTGTTTTACACCAAGGCCGTGGTAAGTTAACAGGGGCATTAGTTTACCGCGTGTCCCCACCGGACTTAATTTTGTCATTCTACAGAAAAGTCGTGGTAGATTGACAAAAATAAGTCCAATGGAAACACGGCTTTTAGTCCAAACAGCCTAGGAGTATTATCAGTGTTTTGTTTTAAAACACACACACAAGATGAGCCATATTTAACTGAAAATTTGTTAACTAGGGTAGCTGGCCGTCCCCACTTGTTTTTCAGTATTACAGGCAAAACATCGTACAGTCTGGAAAGAGGATTTAAAGTTTGCATCTTGTCACACACAGATTTCTCACAATCTTACGGCATTCCAACAGCAGTGGGGTTAGGAGACAGGTTATCACAATACGCTCCATCACTGTTGTGTCTGACTTGCAGATACTTTGGCAACCATTGTATTAACAGGAAGGACCTCGACATCATCCTTCTTTTCAGTTTTTCACTACAAACTTGACACAGGCCTTAAAGGTGTGATACTTTGTATAGCCTTAGTACCAGCTGACACCATACAACTGCATGGTTTATGAATCAAATGACTCCCTATGTGTGGTAGTTTTCTGTTCGTTGCCAATTTTCTGTATTCCATGAAAAATTACGGCTCGTGCAATAGGCATTATTCTCTACAGAATTATGAAGGAGGGTAATGTGTGTGTTTGTTACAAGCTACATAACGTATCATTATACATATATACTGTACAATCGCTTGTAACAAAGTATAATCAGGGCTCGAAATTCCCAAAAAAATGTACTTGCGCTTTGCGCAAGTTGGCATTTGAAACAACTTGCGCTAACAAAATTTAACTTGCACTAATTTTTGTAATTCAATTTATGTATGACATATGAAATACAGGCAAAGCTTTGGATGCCGGCCGCTTACTTTTGAAGAAAGAGAGCAGACTTTTCTGCTTCGGTGGTGAACGTTTCATGATGATCGGAAACCCCAAAATGCAAGAAAAAAAATTCACAAAATATCTCACTTCTCCGTCATTTAAAAGCCGATCAGTGCGCGAAACGATGTCAACAACGTTTACGTGTAAAATTCCCGCTCCACGCAACGCACGCTCGCACCCGGCGGTTTCAGTTACATTCAACGACTGACTTGTATGAATGGGAGCGAGGTTACACATCGCCCAGCAGCATGTCTGGTCCCCAACGCAAGACATGCATAAAAAGGCAATGATGTACTGTACGTGCAGTCTGCACCGTTCTATGTACATTAACATTGCACGGATTTCGTTCCGATCTGCATGCAGGGATTGTGCAAGCGCTATGATCATGAGTAGCTGCTGGGCCGGGACAGACAGACAGAAAAGCTACAGTAAAACATGTTTGTTAAACTTATTGTTTTAATCAAATCATACAGGTTATCATTGTGAAATATCAGTAGACAAAAACCGGTACTTTTCCAACTTGCGCAAAAAGCAAGCTTGGGTCGAGGATAACTTGCGTTCGGGTATTTTTCACTTGCGTTGCACAAGCACTACAATGGTAATTTCGAGCCCTGATAATGAGTTTGTAGAATTATTTTTGAAAACTTGATTTTTTTTTGGTATGTGAATTCTCAGACAGTTAACACTAATCATCACACATTAGCTCCCGAGGCAAAAAAAGTAATATAATAATTATATGCAAGAGAATTAATAGTTTTCTTTATCACAAAGTACATGTTTTCCCTCATTCTGTATCTCTCTGGAATTCTTTGCCTGGTGCATGTTTCCCTTCATCTTACGATCTTTCCTGCTTCAAGAGGAATATTAATTCCTACCTCTTGTATCTTTGATTTATTTTTTCCCATAAATTAGCTCCACACCTTGAGTGGCTTTTAGCCTTGCGTGGGGCAAACTTTGCGTTTAAAAAAATGTACATGTACACGCTATCAAGCCAATTAGCAAGCAAAACCTACATGCTCCATGCTTTAAATGTATGCATACCCCCAGCAAGGCCCCCCCCCCACCCAAAAAAAATTGTGTTGCCCTTAAATGGGAAAAATCGGGAGGAAGGGTCGATTGGCCGATTGGTCAATTTTGTATTTTTACACCAGTCGTATAACTCGTAAGTCAGGGGGAAAAAGTAAGGAGATATGTACAGTCGTACATGTAGCTGTATTTAAAGACAATTTTTTTTTTTTTAAACTTATTAATTTTGTACAGGAAAAGGAACAATTTTTAAAATTTCTTTAAAAATTGTGACAAAAAAACGAAAAACAAAGAACAAAAAAACATGCAACCCGACTTTTGTGACTTTTAGGGTGGGTTGCTGAGGGCAACACAACTATTTCTTTTTTGGGGGGGGGGGGGGCCTAACCTTGAAACAGATATTTGTCATTGGGTAGGCCTTCAACTTGCACATCAAAAATTACTCTAGACGTTAAAGTGATAATGTACAAGACTTACAAAAAGTTACAATTGCTCAACCACAGACTAGACTATCACAGACCACCTGCTGTATACAGGTGTCATACAGCCATCAATGAGCCATTTTTGTAATGTTTGATGGATGCAGTATGGCAAGTGAAGGACAAGGTCTTATTTGTTGATATTTTTCAACATTATTTTTTATTGGGGGGGGGGGGACGACAATCCTCTATCTGACATTCTTTAAGATATGAGTAATCAGTCTAGTTTTAAAGGTATGATAAATAGCAGAGTTTGTACTTTTGTGATTCAATGTTTACATTAACAACAAACCTGTGAAAGTTTGATCTCAATCCCTCATCAGAGTCACAAGAATATTGTGAAAAAGGTTCTGTTTTAACGCTAATTTTGTGCACATTCGTAAGGGCTTTATTTCGACTGTTGAAATCGAAATAAAGCTAGTGTTTTCAGGGGTCTTCGGATACAATTTTCTCTTTAGATGACTGCATTTCACAAACAGAAAAACTTCTCAGGAGAATTGGTACCATCTGTAATACACAGTAAGCTTTCAGATTGAACCTGGTTAAAGAAGGGTCACTGCCAATCTGTGCCAAAGTCATACCATGCCATACCATTAAATGTAGTATACAACATTTGCAAACATAAACAAAAATACTGAATTATTACGAAATACCGTACTAGACTGTAAGTAAATAGCAGTCTCAAGTATCCTGTGAAATCATCGTACCTGGTGTCCTGTCGTTTTCAAGAAAAGTGGAAATTCATATCATTTTCCAATGATTGTCGGCCAACAATCTTTGGAAATAGTCGAGTTCCCCGACCTGATAATTCCCCAATGTCTATAAATTGCTCCGTTTTGTCTATTGAAGTATGGTCAGGGAACCAGACTACTAGAACATAATTTTTTCCTCTGTTTTCCCAGAATCTATGCACACAAAACGTTAAACGGGTCAGTGTTACAGTATTTGCTAGCACTCTATGAAATACTAACCCCCAAAACCTTTTATTTCTGAAAATTACAGAAAATTACAGGAAATGGTATATACCTTTATTATGCAACCATTATTTCAACCATACTTTGATGTCATAAAGGGAGGAATTCCTCCATGACAGAACATACACTTGCTACCCAAATGATTTTCCATGCATATACCGAGAATTTAAAACTTTATGATTGAATAACATTTCATTGGTCTGAAATTTTTGAACACACCTTTTTCAAGTTGCTATGTTCAGAGTGAATATTTCAATTTAACCGCAACAGTCCTGAATCCTCCAATTTCACTATGATTTTTCACACCACCTAGGGAACCAGGGTTAACCCTAACCCCCTAGACCCTTTTTGCTAGGAACATCCTCAATCCTCCAAAATCCTCCGATTACCCTGCCCCAAAAATGCATTCATCCTCAATCCTCCAAAATCCTCCTTGCTTGAAACGCCATTCATCCTCAATCCTCTAAAATCCTCTTTTAAAAAAAATACCATTCATCCTCAATCCTCCAAAATCCTCCAAAATTGCAAGGAGGATTTTGGAGGATTGAGGTGGGTTAGGGTTAATGAATTTCTTCATACATGTGATTATGTATATGTACAATACGGAGATAAACAATATTTTGAATCACAAAAAACACTTACTACACTGCACAATCTACTGGGAAATTTTTTGGTTGGATATTTATTTAAAAGGCAAAACAACCCCCCCTCCCCCCCCCCCCAAAAAAAACAAAAAAACAAACAAACAAACAACTTGGTGGAAGGCAGGTTTATACAAACTTTCGGGAAAGTTGATGGAGACCTTGGGGTGGGACAAGGGCAGAGCTACACAACCCCAAAATTCTAATTAGCATCCCCCCCCAAAAAAACAAAACAAAAAAAAACAAAAAAACAAAAAAAAAAACACAGTTGGGGTAGTAAATGAATTCGTCTGTGAAAGTCTGAAATTTTAATATCTAAAAAAAAAATCATTATTAATCACTATTTAAATTTTTTGTTAATGTACATGTACATGTATGTGTACCTTTCTAAAAATTACAAGCTTCTACCCCTGCCCCCCAAAAAAAAGAAAACACAAAAAAACATTTCGCTTGAAGATTTCTGCCTTGTGGGAGGCTCACATGTAGCAATATTGGGCAAAAAATGAATTAGTTT
Organism: Hippasteria phrygiana; assembly: GCA_037893225.1. Classification (NCBI taxonomy): domain Eukaryota; kingdom Metazoa; phylum Echinodermata; class Asteroidea; order Valvatida; family Goniasteridae; genus Hippasteria; species Hippasteria phrygiana. The sequence continues at coordinate 810,785 of JAZGUH010000317.1, forward strand.
TGTCAGGAAGGGAATCAAATTACAAATTATGTAAAAGTACATGTAGATGCATAATTTATGACTAATACAAAAAGGGTTAATTTACAATACAAATTATTAATTTACACTGCATCCTCGCTGCCCACTGGCTTGCTGGAGAGTATATACAAATATTATATAAAAAGGAAAATGTTCAAATGGGAGGACAAATGTACCACACTCGGACGAATTTTCAAAAAAACTTCATAAATCATTCCAACCTTTCAGAGTTGGTTTAAAGGTTTGGGCCTCTGTGGAGAACAAGTGGGGCACCACTCCTTTCATCAAATTTTTCCCGATGGCACAATCACCCGAAAATAAATCACACCTTTGGTCACGCACAACCCAGAAAGTGTCCTAGTGTAAAAGCTTTCCTGGACTGCCCTGCCCATGAATTCCCTCGAGATTAATATAAAAACGGTAACTCATACGCTGCAGTTGGCATTTGGCCAATTTGTGTCATTTCCACTGCGCACAGAGATTGTTGTTTGTGGATTTCACTCCACTTGCACAATGTCCCAGTTGCGTGTCGTTACATTATGGTAAATTGTACTTTATGGGATCCAAGATAAGAGTTACTGTGTGACATCAGTCTCAGAACTTTCAAAGTAAAAAGTTTGATGGAAACGCCGGCATTATCCAGTCCAGGGGGGTGGAGTGGGGAAAGGGAAAACGGGGTACAAGTACATAGTTTCTGTTTTTTTTTTTTTGTTTTTTTTTGTTTTATCAAAGACAAATTAACTGTCGGCCCTACAAAGTAAGCAAAAAGGTTTGTCAAATAAAATGGAATAAGTTTACCCGTTCCTATTGGTCGAAAGCCCGTCATTTCGGTGTCACACGAAATTTAGACTCCTATGAAATCTATTTCCTTTCATTGGTTGAACACTCGCGTGGCCAGTCACTCTCCCAATTACGCAAGCGCAATACTGCTGTTGTGTCCATTTTTAGAGTCCATAATTTTACACTACACGGCACTGCTGCATTCTGCGCCACATGTCACGTGTGCAGCCATTTCCATATCAGGACATTTTCAGCACTACTCAAAATGTAGCTAAAGGGGTGTTTTGCAAACCAAGGTAAAAAAATTGAACAAAATCATTTGCAATTTAGAATTGTCTGAGGTTTTTGCTGAATTACACAAAAAGGTATTTTATGAATGGGAATAAATATGTGCTTCAGGCTTGGGGCTGGTGTGGCTTGGGTTAGGGGTAATGCTGGTAAAGGGGTGTAGCTTAGGGGTGGTGCGGATTAGGGGTGGTGCAGATTAGGGGTGGTGCGGATTAGGGGTGGTGCGGATTAGGGGTGGTGCGGATTAGGGGAGGTGCGGATTAGGGGAGGTGCGGATTAGGGGAGGTGCGGATTAGGGGAGGTGCGGATTAGGGGTGGTGCGGATTAGGGGCTACATTTGAAGGTGTTAAGTTGATTGGTTCGTCTGAAACAGTCTTTAAAAAAAAGATGGAGATTTAGTCGGCTAATCTGTGAAAGCTTGTTGCGAATAAGGGTCCTCTCAAAAGGGAGGGTGGGGGTTTGACAGTCTATGGCTGGTTTTGCTGCAAGGTCAAAAATTGGGGGGGGGGGGGTCGTTTTTTTCCTCTTTTTTTAAAGGTAAAGAATGTTATCCATTCCTGGATGCTGAATTTGAAAATGTTTGGTAACTTTTGGGCATTCTTTTCCTCAGAAAGATGGTTAGAATCATACTGGTGCAATTTGTCAAAGGTCATACATGTATGTTCAAATCCTCCTTTGGTAATTTTTTGTTTGTTTTTCACCAATACAAAATATCAAAAGCTCCAAGCTATATTCAAACCTTGCCCACTGAAACAGGTTGGGTGTAAGCAGATTGGGACCAGGGTCAATCATCAGATTCTTAATAAATAAATAAAAACTGCAAAGAACGGCCAGCACAGTTGATCGATTGATTCCATTTCTATGTACAATGTACATGTATTTCCAGACGCTTGTTTTGTACACGCTCTGCAAGTTCAGGATCCGACTTAGACATGTTTGTTTTCCGTCCCGTTTGGTTTATCTTTCCCACAGTGTACATCTTGCACCACAGGCGGCATGCATGCCATCAGTGGAATCTTCTCTTGCAAACCTTGCGCTTATGGGCTAGATCAACTGTCCAATCTCCCCATGTGGGCTGACATTTACCACCTAGACCTTGGTATCAAAAACTAAATCCTAGGACTGACTCAAATTTCACCATCCGGCCCCGATAAAACCCACCTCTTGTCTGCGATTTGGAAAGATCGATTCACTTTTCAGGAAATGATATCATTGTCATTTTTGGAGTTCTTTTATTCTCATTGTCTTTTTGGGGGGGGGGGGGTGGATATTTTTAACTTTGGTCGATTACTTGATCTGCCATGGGAAGGGCGATAATGACAAATTTGTCTGGTTGGGAATTTTTAAAACTGAAAAACAATTTTGCAATGAGTAGGTCATAAGTGCAAAGTTTTTGATTTGCTGTATCAAGTAATTGTATAGTGTTACGGGTGTGTCACCATGTATTTTGTGTTTAAAGTACAGTACATCAATGACTCATGGACAGCATTGTCTCTATGATTGTGTAAATAGAACTTGTTTTTTCCAACACATGATCCCATTTTATGACAATCTGAGAATTTGTTGTTAGGTTGGTGTCTCTGTGCTTTCTGTGCATGGTACACTTTCATAATTGAACTGCTTAACTTTCCAGCATCACCAAAGTCCAAAGTCATTAGTTTTCCATTGAAACAATTGGCCTGTTTATCAAAAATTTTAAATGCCCCACCCAAGTCAGTTCATTAGGTTCAGTTCAATTAATTACAGTGGAACGCCGCTATAACGAACATCGTGGGATCCACGGATTTTGTTCGGTATAGTGATCGTTTGGTATAGCGATTTTCAGCCGCCAATTCGCAGCCTGCCCATTTTTCAACATGCCGTCTGTGCGCCGTCTTTTTGATTGTAATTGAAGGTTTTATTCAATTGTACTACATACATTGTATTTCCCCAAATTTTGCGGTTTTCACACATTAGCGGCGCCCTCTTTTGACCATTGTCAGTGTGGTAGCATTTCTCGCACCCGCGCACAGAGACACGAAACCACTGTCCATTCATCTTGGCAGCACGTCACCCTGCACGTCCTGGCGGTTACTTAAGGACAACTTTGAACATGTGCCAGCCGTTAAATCGGTAAGCTTACCGAAATCTAAAGCAACAGTTGGCATTTTCCTTCTATTACTTGGGGAAATAATAGCCACCTGTCGCTCTTCAACATAAAGCTGCGAAACTACAAAGTACAAACAGCCCAAATACCCGGTACATTTGTTTAATCCGTTGCCTTTGTTTTCAACAACAATGTTTGTTAAGTTTTGTGCACAGAATTTGGCAGCCAAGGATGGTGTTCGGCACAGCCGAATGTTCGGTATAGCAGTGTCCGGTATAGTGGCGTTCCACTGTACTTTAATTATTAGTGGTTTGCCAATAATTCCCTTTCCGTAGGGTGGATCTCTCAGGCCGAGATGTGACATGAGCACAATGTAGAGATCCGTTTTCATTTACAGTATTATTAGGGGCTGAAATTGATCATTCGCTATTTGTAAAGTCAACCACGCCCCTAACCCGATGAAATTTTGTGTCATACTTTTTGTTGGATTTAGATTTGGCACAATTTGCGTCAAATTATGACTAGTGTGATTGGAGAATATTTCAAAAGCTGTGTTCATGCGATTCTACCCCAACAGGTCAATGGGAAACTTTTGAGACACTGGTGGCAGCAGACATACTGGTCCCTATTGCTAGTTTCTGGTGAGCATGCGCGCTCAGGTCTGCATCATGCACCCGTAGTTCTGAGCATGCGCGCGACTTTTGAGAACAGTGGAAAAGGAGTGGTCTGCTGCGGGCCACCAGTGTCTCAATGGTCTCCCTCTGTGAACAAGCAAATTTGTTCAACAAAGAACATTACGTGTTCATTCCTTGAAAATCTGTCCTTAAATAAAATGGAATTATGAAAGAGCAAAGACACAACAACATACAATTGTTGTCGCTCTCAATAGAGAACAGTCTCTGAATCGAAAATGTTAATTTCTAGATTTATATACCATTGGAAAGAACATCATATTAGCTTTACAGGGGTGAGATTGGCTAACAATGAAAATTCCACAAAATCCACACAAAATACATGAGGACCCATTTGCCTATTAACCCCCTTGCGTACGGATGACGCCTGTGGGAAAAGAAAAAAAACAGTGCCACCAGGCCGGATGACACCACTGGCCGCTGTTTGTGCAGTTTCAATCCATTGTTGGACTATTGTTTATGATACGCTTGACTGCACAAAAACATTGTAGCGGTTCGATTTGGCTGCCAGAACCGCCGCGACACCCCGATGTCTCCCGTAAAATACCGTGCCCAAGGGGTTAAAAGGCACCTCTTAAAATATCTGTTTTTATTGGTCTATATATCCACCATTACAGGTAAAAACACCTTTAGGACAACACCTTAGGAATTCTAGATTGCAAAAGAGATTCTTAAAAAATTCTGAATCCCGACAAAAAAACCTGAAATCAGGAAACATCCCGATAAATCTCACCCCTGGCTTTAAAATGATGAAAGAATTATTAAAATCGGAGCAGCATTAACCCTAACCCCTTGGGTATCCTGAATCCGCCAAAATCCACCTATTTTGTCATGCACAAAAAGTTGGTTTTGGTGACTGCTCAATATGGAGGTATCCTGAATCCATCAAAATCCTGCAGTATCGCTAGGCTTACAATCCTCAATCCATCAAAATCCCCCAGTTTTCAATATGGAGGTATCCTGAATCCGCCAAAATCCTCCAAAACAGGGGTATGGATTTTGATGGATTTAGGTCGGTTAGGGTTAAAAAAGTTATGATAATTTTTAGTTTGATTAGATGATCCAGCACTATTGTAGAAATCAAGCGATAAAGTTTGCCCTTCATTTCCGCACCGCTGAACGACTCACGATTAGGGGGGTAGCCTTGGTATCTCCTAAAAGTGTCTCTCATTGGTTTATTTGTGGAAATATCGGTCAGATCGGCCAATCAATGAAGAGTTTAGATCACAAGCTTTACATTGATACCAAGTTTGTTATGACTGCATTAAAAATGGCGATGTACACAAAATGAAAAATAACGAATCTTATGAAAACTAAACATTTTTTTGTACTAAAATAAAAAAAAAACACAACACAGTATGATTTTATTTTACATAAACTAGCATTTTAAGTAATAAAAGGAAAATCGAGAAGTCTTTTCAAGAAGTCTTTACTTTGAACTGTGCAAAAGATTTCCAGTACATTAGGCCTTATAATTATGCGACTCCCAGTGAAACAAACATTGAAACATGGACCAAAACAAAGTACCGTTAGGCGAAATAAAAAACAAAAAACATGTTTCGCTTTCTTTTTGGAGGCCGCATGGATTTTTATTTTATTTTTACCACAGAAAAATAATGCATAAAAAACAAAAAATGTCAACCAGTCAATCGGAAAATAAATACTTGCAAGTTGGAATTAAAAATAAAAAATTGGCTGATATGGTGCTGCAAACATACTAAAAAACACTTTAAATATGTTCAGTTCTCTTGTCCAACATGTCTCTCATTTTTAATGCGTCTTTGAACAGGGTAACACCAACGATTGCCAGATTTGTTTAAATGACGGCCATCTTGAAAATAAAAAATAAAAAGCCTCTCTTCCTCCTTTTTTTTTTGAAAACCCGGATGTGAAACATGTTTTGTTTTTGTAATCGGCCTTAACACTGGGGGACTTTGCTTTTGATATTACCAGGGGTGAGATTGGCAAAAAAGGAAAAATCCACACAAAAAATCCACGAGGACTGCAGTTTAACAAATAGTTTGTGTTTGCCTGAAGGCTCCCCCTTAAAATATCAATTTTTATTGGTCTATATCCACTTTTACAGGTAAAAACACCTTTTTAATAGGACAACACCTCAGAAATTTCAGATTGCAAAAGAGACTCTTTAAAAAAATTCTTAAATCCTGACCAAAAAAAACAACCTGAAATCAGGAAAAATCCCGACAAATCTCACCCCTGAACCATTACTGATTTTTTTATCATACACAGTACAGACTATAGAAAGTTTAGACACTTACATTTTTTTTATATAATGGGAGTTGTTCTGAAACAATGAGAGTAGTTATTTTTAGAATGCAACTTTCGGTTGCCACATCAAAGTCCCAGGTCAAAACTACATAGACAAGCTTACATGTATGTGAGAGATATCCTATTTTCACTCTTGCTTTATGTTTTTTTTTATGTGTCGTTTGTGTCATTTTCGCAAATGAAATCATGTACTCCAGTAATGCAATGAGAAAGAGAAATCTTGTCTTTAATTGCTGAAAGTGAAATTGACATGAATAGTTTTAGATACCAAATTATTTTATTCCAAAAAGTTTTGTACTCGCTTTCCAGAAATAGTTTTGAATTTCCCGAAATAGTTCTTGTTCCCTGCAAACTATCTGCAGATTATTTCTGGTAATTCTGCAGGTTTGTGCAGGCAAAGTTGACGACCTTCCTCGAAAGGTTTCACACCGGCACAAATTTTCAGAAAGCAATCATCATTTATTTCTACATACACACTATCCAGGTGCACATTCGGACAGATATTAAACAAAATTTTTTCATATTTTCAGACACATTCATGCACTGAGTGTTTAAACATCCCAAAAACAATACTAGAGAAAAGGATGATTAAAATAAAGGAAGAAATCAATTGATAAGTCTGGTCTCCTTAAGAGCCAAATTAAACAATCACAATAAAATCTCGTCAAAACAGCTTGTGAAACAATGTGCAATCACATCAATTTCAGAAAATTAATTTGACGTGAAGTGTGGCAAACTTTTAAAGGACAAACTGAAAAGTGCCACACAATATTTCAAAGAGTTGTCTTAAAGGGGCACGGTTAAGCACGGGTGGCAGAACCATAGACGTATGGGCTGAACTTCCCAAATACTTGAACTTTTTTTTTTTCAAAGGATAATTTATTGACCTTATGTACCTATATGTATGCCTCCCCCTTCCCCCCCAAAAAAACTTTTAAAAGTGGGGGCAAAGCAGCGCCGGTACCAGCCAGCCGCTGTCCTTTTTGATGTATTTCTTCATGCGGAACAGCCAAAAGTGGGGGGCCATTTCCCCCAAGTGGAAAAAGTGGGGGCCAATGGCTCTCGTTCCGCCGCGTTAATACACATAAATTATTTCTACTTTGAATAAAAGACTAGAATCTCCAATAACAATAACATCAATCTTGTAAGGGCCCGTCTGATTTCATTACATCCACTGTTTTACTGTATGTTCATACACATAAAACACCATTTGTCTCCATATGAATTTATTGAACGAGACAAAAAAAGAAGTTGTTTTTTAGTCTTTCCACTTCCCAGTTCCAGCCAGTGGGATCGTTGATTTATTTATTTAATTAAATTCGCTGAAAGTAATCAGTGCCGCCTGCAATGGCCATTTAGATCAGTGCTACCGTCATGGGATACTAAAATATTCAATTCGGGGAACAGGTACGTCTTGCATGCACATCTGCGTCAGCGAGTTCATTATGCATATTACAATAACAGAATTTAATTTATGAGCATGCAGATGGTTAGACCTCTTTTTGTTGTCAGTCTGACACGTTTTTGGAACGTTGTAATAGTTTTCCCAAAATATTATACATTTTAGGGCTGTTCCGAATATACCGAATATTCGATCGTCAACCGAAGATTCAAATACCTTTTTGCTGGATTGAATATTTGAAGAAAAAAAATGCACATACAGATGCTATTTAAAAGGAAAGTTACGGCAATGAGCAGTCTCAAATGCCGCATTTTTGTCGACGTAACTTTTTTGTAGACAGAGGTTTATTGTTCCCGTCCGTAAAATCCTTGACACAAAAACACAGGCTTGAGTTTGGTTTCTTGTTATCAGAATGTTATATGTACCCGTAATCGTCTTGATACAACAGGCACATGCAACAAAAATGTCAATCAGGTGGTTCATATAAAGAGGCTTCATAGAGTACTGAAGTGATGACGTCAATGCTATGTTTGGAGCCAGAATACTTTTGTTATTTCTCTCTAATAACCGTGCAGTAATAGAGTAAGATATTTTGTGTCAATGTGCAGTTGAAATCTCCATTTGTTTGGAGCCAGTTGTCGTGCCATCTGACGTCAGACTTCGGTACTCTATTACTGCACGGTTATTAGAGAGACAACTTTTTTTTAATGGAAGTTCGCCCCAAACAAGGCTAAAAGCCACTCAAGGTATGGAGCTACAAGGAAATGAAATCAAAGATTGAAGAGATAGGAATTAACATTTCTCTTGAAACAGGAGAGATCATAAGATGAAGGGAAACATGCAACAGGCAAAGAGTTCCACAGAGATACAGAACGAGGGGAAAAGTGGCACAGCTTTTTGTTCTACATCTAGGTACAGTCAGAGTATATTGGTGGGAACAGGCAGAGAGCCAAGTTTCACGCTCAAATAACTAACTGGAGGAACCAAGCTGGACAAGCCAGTGGAGCACTTCCCATGAAAATACCTATAGAACAGACTAAGAGTAGCAACAGATCTCCGGTGAGAGAGTGATTGTAAGGATGAGCCCAACTCTTCTCCAACCAAATTAACAATGCGTTTCTGTATTCTATCTAATAAAGATAAGTGACAAGCAGAAGCACCAGCCCAGATGTGGGAACAGTACTCCATAAGTGGACGTATATTGTCTTATAAAGGTAAAGGATAGCATTAGAAGGTATATTTCCGAGCTCGATAAAGACAACCAACTTGCATGGAGGCACTTTTGGCAATACTTGTGATATATGTTTCCCAACTAAGATTAGGGGAGATGACAAGTCCAAGAAGACGTAGGTCATATACCTCGGGCAAAGTCAATGAACCCATATGAAGTGAAGGGAATGAATCATCTCTAGATCGAGACAAAGACAACAGTTTAGTTTTCTTTACATTGAAGGTTACCAGCCAGTCATTCTCCCAAATCAACACACTCTCCAGGTCATTGCTGAGTGAAGCACCCCCTTCTTTGCGAGAAGTACTAGAAGAATTGAAAGAAACACTGTAGAGTGTAGAGTCATCAGCATACATGGCAAGACGAGACAAGACATTATCAGGCAAATCATTAATATAAACCAAAAAGAGGGTTGGACCGAGAACAGAGCCCTGAGGTACACCAGACTTGACAGAACAAGTAGAAGATGATTGCCCCTCAAGCACCACCTTTAAAGGGTGGCTGCAATGGAAATGTTATTGTGTATATCGATGAAATAAAGTTTTTGAAACACAACTGTGTGTTGTTTGTATTTTTGTATTTCGCGTAAGCATTTGGAAATAATTGTTTAAGGCGGGAGGGGGTCAGCCCCGCCCATCAAGTGGTAACGCCGATGTGACGTCATTCCGGGAACCCGGCTGGCTGTGGTGGATGGTCGGCCATAGTACACCATGCGTGCGTTGCATTGACATGCACGTGTGTTTTCGCTGTGTCATGGAATGCCATCGTATTTGGACTCGGAGAGTGTTATTTAGCCTAGCAATCGTTGTTTTCAAGTCTTTCATGCGTTCCGCATCGGGAGTCCGATTCGGAGTCTTCAGTAGTTTCGCTGTTACTCTCACCTTCTGGCTCATACATGTACGGAAGAGCTCCAAGATCCTCCTCTTCCTCGCCCCAATAATGTTCCGAAGAAGTGTCTGAATCAACAAGTCTATTAATCGACACTTGATTGTCAGATTCAGATCCAAAAGATTCTGTTTGAAGATTTTAACGCGACGAGAAATGTTTCCCTGGTCCATTCATCCAAAGCTATTTAATCGCGCGTGGCTGGTTTCCTCCACAACGGCATACATCCACACGTACACAAACGTACACTGATCAAACTACTCTTGCTGAGTTTCTGTGTTCCCGAGATGACATCATGCAGTTAGGGGCGCGGAAACAATAGAGAAAGGGGGGCCACTTTATTCCGGGAAAATTAAACACCAAAAATGGGCAGAAACACAGAAAACACATTTTAATCACATTTCTTATATTGTAAAAGAGTTATACAACACAAAATTAAATTGTTGGTACAATTTCATTGCAGCCACCCTTTAACTTGTGGTTGGAAAGGAAAGCAGAGATTATAGACAACATTCTACCAGACACCTCATATGACTGGAGCTTGTGCAGAAGGCCCTTGTGCCAGACCTTGTCAAAAGCCTTAGATGTATGTCCAGAGCTACCACACCAGACTAGCCCCTAATGTCCAAAGCCCTGTTAAAATGATCAGTGATGAGGGACAGAAGATAGTGAAAGCCATACTGGCAGTAAATAAGGTCATTGTCCTCGAGGTGACTGAGAAGCTGTTGATTAATAAAGCATTCAAAGATCTTACTTATTACAGGAAGCAGACTAATAGGTCGGTAATTGGCAGACTCTGAACGCTCACCAGATCCCTTGAAGACAGGGACTACAGACGCCACTTTCCAAGATGAAGGAAAAACTGAATCGACCAAACACATATTGTACAGCTTGGCAAGGATAGCAGATAGTTCAGGTGAACACATTTTCAGAACAATTACAGGAATTCCGTGGGGGGGGGGGGGGGGGGGGGGGGGGGGGGGGGGCCGTAGCCTTGGAGGCATCCAAGGTCTGAATGATACGGGCAACCTTCTTGGGGGTGATAAGAGGATCAGGGACCTCAATATCTGTACGGGAAGGAAAGGCAGGAAGTGGATGCCCATCATTGTTGACTGCAGAATTAGAAACAAAATTATTGGCAAAAACGTTTAGTTCCCGCGATGTCATCAGTTTTTGCACTTGTTTGACGTTTTCCTCACTCATCCTAAACGTAATCACCTTGTTTACACAGATAGCGGTCGCACTACACCTAAGAAACAAAACCAACAAACATTTTCTAAACCAATTTTCGGCGCGTACCGTTTACAGCTAATCGTTGGCATATGCACTAACCAAAAACACCGGCGTGCTTTGCATGCAACTTTTTTAACTGGCGCGGCAAGCAATGGAGCTGACGCGTAAAAAACTTGATCGGCGGGTATCAAATATTTGAATATTTGGTCAAACCCAATTTGGAATAATCGAATACTAAATTATTCGAAAATGATCAGCCCTAATACATTTTTGTTCTCAACAATTAGTACGCAGCGTCTTTCACATCATTATTTCTGGTTAACCTCTTGAATACACACGATGGCCATGGCCACAGTTTGAAAAAGACCACCTGCCCGGTCATCATCCATATGCGCATTCTTGCATGTACTCAATCCATGGTTTGCCTATTGTTTGCACTATGCTTGGCTGCACAAGCCTGTATTGGCGTACCAGCATCCTTTAATATTAACCCCTTGAGCACAGTATTTTACGGGAGACGTCGGGGTGTTGCAGCGGTTCTGGCAGCCAAATCGAACTGCTACAATGTGTTTGTGCAGTCAACCATGACATGTTATACACAATAATCCAACAATGGATTGAAACTGCACAAACAGCGGCTAGTGGCGTCTTCCGGCCTGGTGGCACTGTTCTTTTTGCGCCCTATGGCATCATCCGTACACAAGGGGTTAAACAGACCGCCAGAAGGGTTTTACATGTACACATGGACCATTCCATAAATTTGGGGTCTAGAAGTGTGACTTTTTTTGGCGTCCCTGTTACACCTGACCTGTGTAATTTCCCATCAAGTATCACAGAAAATTACTTCACACTATCTTGTACATACTTGTTTGGCAGGTATTTTGTTTTACACAATCAATCTTGGGGATAGAAGGCATTAAAGAATGTGTCTGTCATTGCAAAATATTATACATGTCAGGTGTAACAGGAACACTAAAAATTGACACTTTTGGACCCCATATTTATGGAATGACACACCACATGTGTGCTACTTGTAGTTGGACTAAAACTACACCCAAACCTTGTCTAGTCCACATTCAATTGAAAATATTTCAAATGGATGATCAAATAAAAATGAAAAAAGTTTACCTCAACTTCCGACCATGCACATTGCCACTGTGTAAGAACAAACTACGGAGTCAATGGCAAGACTAGTCCGTGTTTGATACAAGAACATTCACATAACTTCTGTTCAGAATCATGAATATTCTCAACCAGGGGAAACGGCGTTCAGTATTGAGAGAGTTTATGTTCACGTCGGCAATCAGTTATCGCGAATCCTAGAGACATTATTGTAAAAAAAAAAAAAACTCTATTACCAAGCCTCAACAAAGAAGAAAACTCACTTCCAATTTTTCATTGATATTAATTCCGCCAGTATGAGTGGCTTCGAAAAGAATGGTTATAAATATGCACAGGGTGCATACCAGTTAAATACCTCTGTAATTACATTTCAAAAGGTTATAGTAAAGTCAGCATGGGGTCATTTTTTAAAGGGCAGTGTCACAAGTCAAAAGGCTGTATATTCACTATCAAAATTTACCTATTTGTTGATTTCATTTCATTTATTTGGGGCATCCAAAATATTAAAGCACCCCCACTCCATGTATTTATGTATCTCCATTCTGCAAAAAAACTGTGTCTACATGTAGGAACAGAGGGGGATTAAAGGGGGATTCAACCCGGCAAGGTGTTAATAAGGAATCTTCTGATGTCTATGGTACCATTTCATTTGGTATATTCCCCACACTGCACCCCTCAAAAGAAACATACTTTTTTTGGTGAAGACAGGCGATCAAGCCCTCCCCCTCTAAGCCACCCCTCCCCCCCCTCCCTGTGCACCACAGTAATGTTATGTCCTGTTTGCAAGGTCTCTAATATTTGTCACATTTCTCCAAAACAAAAGTTACACTATAACACATGCTATTCTTTAAAACTTTCCTTAAAGCATGTTAAAGACAATGTTTCCCTGAAATCTCCAAATTTCACCTCTTAATATAGAGACCTAACCTATTTCCAATGTCCGAGTGTAAAAATTCTACCATAATGTGTAATATTTACAGAGAAATGTGGAAAGAAACTGAAGCACCGACGTGCAGACATTCAGACTGCACCGCACACTGGTGCAGTCCGTACACAACCAAAGCGCTGTGGACCAAGGGCACCACTTTGAATTTTCCAATATTCTAACTGTCCGACTCCTCCCAAACTAAACTGGCATCCCCAAAATGATTTTGGTCAATGATGTCGAGACAAACAGCATTTTTTAAGGTCGTGTCGTGTACCTTTGAATGATCTTTAAAACCATAGCAATTTTAAGACGAATGCTTTTTGCAGCCCAATGGGGCGACCTCCAAGGCAGCATGTCTCTTTACACATGAACTCAAGTCAATCTACTTAAATGTAGTGTACACGATTGGTAATCCTCCAATTTTTTTAAACTGAATTATTACGAAATACCTTACTAGACTGTAAGTTAATAGTAGTCTCAATCATCCTGTGAAATGATGGCACCGGGTGTGCTGTCGTTGTCAAGAAAAGTGGAAATTTATATCGTTTTCCAACGATTTCCAGCTGGAAATCGTTTGGAAAACTGACCTGTAGCCTTTTAGTCAAGGCGCGCGTGGTTACCCGGACGAGTGGCGCGCCTCGGGCATGCTGGCATTCTGGGCGCGTCACGCGTCCAGGTAGCCACGCGCGCCCTGACTAAAAGGCTATCATCCGCCCGACGGTTGAAAACGAGCGCCGTTTTTCTCTCGTTTTTTTCGCCATTCAACAACGCAAAACTTTGAACAGGTCAGTGGAACGATATTCCCTATAAAATGCTAACCCCCAAATCCACCTATTTCTGAAAATTGCAACAATGACCAATCATGCACACTACCTTTAAATGATTTTTGTTTGCCAGCCCAAATATCAAGCACCATGGCCCATGAACCAGTACCACCGATGAAGATATAGATTTATTTGTCTAAATATACTTGTATTTGTGTCAATATTTTTATAAGCGTGTAAATGTTTCTTTTTAACCCCTTGAACCAAGCTATTATAGCCACGGTTTGAAAATTACCACCTGGCCGGTTGACGGCTATACCCGCATTCACTGCATTTTTAATCCAATGTTGTGTGATTGCGTGCATTACGCTTGACTGCATTATAAGCCTCTTGTATCCATTTCGCTTGGCTGCACAAGCCGGCCTGGCATACCGGGCGCTCCATCATAATACCCGGGCGCAAGGGGTTAAATAAAAAATGTATGCAGGACCCCAATGGAAACCAGTTTTAAACTGTTTGGGCACACTCTAGGTAAAGAAATGTAACAAATAAACATATTGTGCACTTAAAGGGCATGCTACCAGCAATTTGATGCAATATTATAAAATTTAACAGTTGGTTGCCATACGTATGTACAATCATCATGAGCACTGCTCATGTTTCTATTAGTTTGATTGATTCACCCCTCTCAAACAAACTGACTCATTTGTTTTTAACATTCGGTCATTATGGGTTTAACCACAGAGGTATGCATTAGTATTTAACACCTCTCTTATTTGGTCCCTCTCCCTCTCCCCCCCACCCCCGACCCCGACCCCACCCCCGACCCCACCCCCCGACCCCACCCCCGACCCCACCCCCCCGACCCCACCCCCGACCCCCCCCCCAAAAAAAAAAAAAATGTGGGTTTGTCTGAAAATGAACTCACAGGCGATTTGTCCAACTGAATTACTACTGAACTCTGTTGGGTCACATTTTTTGCTCAAGTTTGATAAATGTTCAGCCATGAAGTTTAAAAACAGTTGAACAAGTTACCTTGAACATCACATATATCACTGTAGATGCTGTCTTCCTTTTCTACCAAATGTTCTTATTATAAAAAGGTGCATATTTATTTATCTAAGGTTCCACAGTTAACTTTCTGAGAAGTCCCTTACATTCCTGCTTTGACCTTCGGATATGTGCCCTCTTGACCTTTTACCTCAAGATCAACAGTTGCTTTGGTTTCAGTGCTGATTCCACCCCCAAGGTTCATCTTTCTAGGGGTGTCCTCCTGGGTCTCCTGCGTCCCCTGGGCCATAAACTAAATTTTTACGGGGTTCTGCCTGAACCTAGGGAGGTCACAGGGTCAAGAAGGCTAAGCTGGTAGTGGTGCTGATTAGGAGTGGAGGGATGGTGAAGCAGTAGTTTTTCATTGCCAAAAATGACCCTTAGAGGTACAGTTATGCCCCAAATTATTCATACCCTATGAAAAATCTGGTAGTTTGCTTTTCTCTCCTAAAAAAAAGCTGGATTGGACTTTTAGTTGGCATGTACAAATCTACATATATTTTGGTTTCACATCATTAGCATAAAAGTAGAAATAATAATTTATATTCACAATTCCCCGAATTTGGGGCATATAACTGTATGATACAGCATTGGTGGAGCTGAGAATAACATTTGCAGGGCAGTGTTCATACTTTGTGTGATTCAACTTACGAAATAACAAACCTGTGAAAGTTTTATAGCTCAATCCATCATTCGAGTCACAAGACAACAGTGACAAAAATGTTTTGTGGACATTCATGTGTCCTTATTCTAATTGCTGAAATTGAAATACGCCACACCTTTTGTGCGGGTCTTCAGATACAATTTTCTCCAAGGTGACCGCATTTCAGACAGAAATATTTCTCAGGAGAATTTGTACTGGTTCCATCTTTGTCAAGAGTAAGCTTTCACATTTAGAAAGTTTGATTTTGGATCATTGCCAAAGCTACATTATACATTTACATGAATCACTTCTGCCTCCTTTACATCTCAAGAAAAATTACATTGTAACTTGGTGAGTTTTTTTGGGGGGGAGCAAAAATTGAGAATTTGAGATTTCTAATTGCTGCAACCATCATGGTTTGAAGTTTGAACACAAACTGTGGGCCTTGGCACAAAAAAGTGGTGCTATTTTTTCTTGCATTGTTCCATAAATTTTTCCAAATTTGAAAGTAAATCACTAGAGTACATTTCAAAGTAGAAAGGTTGCAAAATTTTCCCATTTTACGAAAAACAATATTGTTAACTTGGATTGGCCATTCATGCACAAAACAAACAATTTGACTGAAAAATGGACTCACCGATTCCTTTGTCTTTCGCATATTAGCTTCTTCCTCTATTGTTGCAACAACCGTCTCTCCAGGTATGACACTTCCTCCTATTAGAAAAGAGTCAAGGATAATTTTTGAACACTAGTCATCAGTGAGTCTCACAACACTTCCAATAATAAATGTATACATAAATCAGCAATTGTTGGCTTTCGTCAATGTCAGCTTGCGATATAACAGGGAGACATGGGTAACATGTAGAACAATAATGAATAGGACTTTTTTTCACCCACGAGATCAGATAGCATGAAATGTAAACAACAAGGTGATCCGCGTGTCGCCTTGTGTCACCTTTTTTTGGACACTGCATCTTAGTTTCATCTTTTTAAATGAGAGCAATTTTACATTTTCAGCCTATTTTAACCACTTGACCTGAAATGACCTTTGACATTGATATGTGACCTTTAACATCAACATCACATAAATATTTCCATGTTGCACCTTTGGCTCAAGTTTGATTGCAATGGGACTTCAAACTTATTAAAATGAGACTAATTTAACATTTTAAGCCTATTTTATAACGTGACCTCAAATGCCTTTGACCTCAGTATGTGACCTTTCAAATCACTGTCATATGATGGTTAACACAATGTACCTGACCATAGTTCGATTGCAATTGGACTTCAACTTTTGAAATGAGACCAATTTTACATTTTTAGCCTTTTTTACCACTTGACCTCCAATGATCTTTGACCTTGATGTGACCTTTAACATCAACATCACATTGCAATTGGACTTAAAACTTTTCATATGAGACCCAGTTTTTCTGAAACTAACAAAAATGACCTCTAATGACCCCTACATGACCTTTGACCTCAGCATTCCAAAGAAGAATTGTGTCTTCCCACCAATGTATATAAGTTTCATCAAAACCCATGAAAGTATGTAGAATGTTATAAACTTTCTCCCAGTAACTTAACCTAAAACTATACGGAGCTATGGTCATTAGGCTTGGGCGAATCCAACATTTTTGGAATCGATTCCGATTCCATCTGAGAATCGCGATTCCACTCTGAATCGATTCCAAAAATAAACAAAAGTAACCAAGCACGAAAAATGCCAATAAAGAGGATATTAACTTATTATGGGGGTAATTAGAAGGTAATTTGTCATTAAATATTCATATTGCAGTCACGTTTGGGCACGGACCACACATAAATAAATGAATAATGTTCGACATTTAATTTGTTCCCACGGTAAACTTCCAAAATCGAAATCAGACCTCACCTTTGCGGCGCTATCAACAGAAAAACAGTTGAAAACAGTGAGGAAAAAACCTAGCATTTTTATTGAAATAGTCGCTAAATATGTGTTTTTGTTTTTTTTAGTTTTGCAGCGTAATAATCGTTTCTGAATACATCAAAATTCACCATGGCATATGCTTTCATTTTGGATGCATGAGTCACGTAATCGCTGCTGTGATCGCTGGTAAACGAAATTATCACTGCATTCCCAATCGCCAACGAAGTACCAGGTAGTACATGTCATTCATAAAAAGAGGGTGGGCTACTACGCATTGCGCATACAAGTCCTGGAAACTTTTGGTGTCGACTCGACGTGTGACGCAACGCTATCGCTCTAAACTTTTTGAAGAACAGGGGGTAGCTGAAAAGTTGGAACATTGCAAAATTCATAGCGACAAAATTTACAGGAATATTTTTGATCCACATGTCTGAACATTTACAAGATAATCAAACCACGCCCTTTGCCAACATGTGAGAATGCATGTATATGCAGTAGCCCTGTTCACGACTTTGCTGTATATACCATACGTATAAAATATCACGTGAAGGGGTCGTGGGAAGTGGAAAATGAGACCAACTTGCCAATCAAATGACGGTACGGTCTTTCAGTCATCACGTGCTCAACCACAAGGGAATTCCCCAAGATGAGAAATAGCTTGCTCAAGTCTCCCACAAGTGATTGCAAGATTTCCCCACGCTGCTCACGCTAATCTGCGTTGTTTACAACTGCTTTTTAAGGTATTAAATGCTTTTATAGCAATTATTTTTTAGCTGGTATACATTTGGAACTTTACAGTTAATATTTGTGATATTTAATCCTGTATTTGTTTTCGAAAATCGCCGGCGGTTCATCGCTACTTGTTGCCGGATTTTTGATGAGTGATTATAGGAAAGAATATTCCGAAACAAACTTTTTGAAAGATGGTTCTGAAAGTTCTCAATTTCTTTAAAACCCTAACTCCCTACATCATTTTCCCCCCATGTAACCTGAATCCTCCAACATCCTCTGATTTCAAAGTGTTAAAACTCCATATAACCTGAATCCTTCAAAATCCTCTTATGGGGACCATAGCACGAATCCTCAAAAATCCTCCAGGTTCTTTTTGCATACCCCTAGTAACCTCAATCCTCCAAAATCCTCATGTATCACATTGAGCCTGATAACCTGGATCCTCCATATTCCTGCAGGGGCAAAAACCCCTAGTAACCTCAATCCTGCAAAATCCTCCGATGCATCAACTTCCAAGTGCCCTCAATCCTCCAAATTCCTCCATTTTGCAAAGAGGATTTTGGAGGATTTGGGAAGGTTAGGGTTAAAGGAATTTTATGAAAACAGTTACAATTTTCAGGACCTGCATACAGTTGCCAATATCCATTAAAATTCCTGAGATGATACGAAACCTGACTCGCATTATAAACAAATGAAATGTTACGTCAAAGAAATCGCAGCAGGCAGGCGATAGGCCTGGCGCCGGCAGCATTTGTGTTCCACAAACAAAATAGCTCACTTTGTAATATTTAATATCCCATGGGGCGTTAAAGAAACGGTTTCATCGGTTTGTCTTTGATTCACTGCATGCTTTTGAAACGGTTTAGGGTTCTTTTTGTTAAAGAATAAGACTTTAGGCATGTTGGAGTTTGCCAGTCTTCAAAATCGTCGCGCGGGGACTAGAATCGATGCTCGGGGAACTGGAATCGGCCACATCAGAGAATCGATTCCTTTAAAAAAGTAGAATCGCGATGCCGATTCCGAGTTTGGAATCGATTCTTATCGATTCCGGCATACAGAATTTAGGACTGGTATTAAGTGTCCCCCTTAAAACAATTGTTTAGGCGCCACAAAAATGGTCATGTGAAGACCGCCTTGGACTTGGAGTGCTCAACGTACCTGTACTGCATGAAGCAGGGTTAATCCACATGTGCGCATGCAGTACTGGTTTACTTTAATACAAACTTCATTACAATCACTTCAACTATGCGGTCCATGATGACAGGTGAAAAGGGCCTGTGCATTTTTTTGCAGTCTTTCAAGCTTGAGTATTTATCAGATACTTTCAGCTGAATAAAGTGCAGGGTTCGAAATTTACGGCGGCCAGTGCCATCGATGCCCTTTTAGTTGCCGTGATGCCCCTTGTAAAAATGCACTATTCACGGCCAGTTGTGTTGTGCCCCATTAATACTTTGGCCATTGTGCCCTTCTTTCCAAACCAAGCTCTCAATTTTTCAGTACCCATAACCGTTGCCGGATCCTATAAAACGGTGCTTTTCGATCGCGCTGGTAGTTGCCCGTGATGAGCGATCGCGCCAGCCAGCCGGCCGGAGCATAAAAACCTTCACAAAACCTCGATTCCCCAAGCAGACTGGTTCCCGTCCGTGCATAATTTCTTTTCTTTCTTACTGGGGGTGGGAACAAGTCAATTCCCAAAGTAACAAACAAGCTCTTACTACAGTAACCTGAACCCCCCCCCCCCTCCCCCCAAAGCCAGCTAAGCCATGTGTGTGAACTGCCAATAGTTTGTGAACTGCCATGATGAGACCAGACTTGCGATGCAAATTTTGACAACTTGATGATTACAACTCTTCTGTCCTTGTTTGCGATAGTCAGGAATGAATGTCCCTGTAAGACATTTCCATTTGTCCGTACTGCAGAAGGATCTTCAGTGACCCTGTCAGTGATAACAACTATACATGTATGTGCCATTCTTACAAGAATGCTTAAAAATGCTAGTTTATGTATAAAAATAAAACTATATTTTTTTATTTTAGTACAATAAAATGTTTTAAAAAGAGATATTAGTACGGTAACTTACTGATAATCACCGGAATTTGTGTTTAGTTTTCTTCATAAGATTCGTTATTTTCAATTCGTGTACATCGCCATTTTGAATGCAATCATAACAAACTGTGTTATTATTTTATAGCTTGTGATCTACATGTAAACTCTTCATTGATTAACCGATCTGACCGATATTTCCACCAATAAACCAATAAGAGACACTTTTAGGAGACACCAAGGCTACCCCCTAATCGCGAGGACGAACTTTATCGCTTGATTCCTACAATAGTGCTGGATCATCTAATAAAACTAAAATTATCATAATTTTTTTAATACTGCTCCGATTTTAATAATTCTTTCACCATTTCAAAGCTAATGATGTGTTCTTTCCAATGGTATATAAATCTAGAAATTAATTTTTGCGATGAGAGTCTGTTCTCTATTGGAAGCGCCATATATGGAAATCGGGCTTTACAATCACCTACCTGGCTCTCCTGTCCTCCTCTTCACAAAGAAGGAGTTGTAAAGCACCCCGTCTTTGACGATGGGAGTTGGGCTGATGTAGACAGCATCTTCTGGCCTGACTGCAGAACTGCCGCTCTGCCGTCTCCTGCGCTTGTTGAGCATGTCAGCAAGAAGCTTGCGAAATATGACATCCTTATTCGACATCCACTCATCTTTCTGTGGAAACACATTCAACTTTGGATGAACAAAGCAACTAGACATATCTGGGTCATTCCATTAGGTTGGAACACATTGTTCCTGTTACATCATGAACCTGGTGTGATGTAATTACATTACTTCTACACATCACTGGACAATTTTGCTGTACAGCTTAAGTACAACACACGGACTGGACCCCACAAAAGCTTTCAGCTACACATGTAGTTGATACTCTTACTTGAAATGCATTAGCTCCATGTACCATTAGCCCTAAACCCCTAGTATAATTTACTAGGAACCATATGGTAAACTGTACACACAAATTGTTGGACTCTGATTCTGGTAGTATGCCAAACTCAGTGTAAAGGACTATCAGTTTGGGGGTCCAGTACCCATCCTAACAGATTCCAACTAAACATGCTGTTGGGTTTTGACGGGTTGAGTACTGTACCCTAATAGGGTTAATGATGTAAGGGCAGACACCAGAAATACACAGACCGTTCGCACGCGTCCGGACGGGTTCCTTCCCGTTCTGAACGGCCTCCGTTCCTTCCCCGTGCCGAACGGCCTTTCGAACGCGTTCCTTGGAAAGCTTGTATGAGAGTGTATTGTTATGTTAATAGGCCGTTCCTTTGCGTGCGTGAACGGGTCATCGCTAAAGAAGATCCGAAGTGCATGATGCTTAGGGAAAAACTCTGTACCGAATTTAGCTTGGAATTAAATCTGATTTGTAATTTGAAAACCGGACATCGACTGCCATTATATACCGGGTCATACACCTTCCAGTTTTTGATAGCCAGTAGGCCTATTGTCACAGTTCTTTTTCGCAGTGTTCAAATTCCTCAGTGAAATATCACAAAGGCCTATGCCTAACATTTCAGTCCAATCATGAAGCTAGCCTGAAAAAAATCTTCCTTGTCATTGGTTATATTCTCACAGGCCTATATCAACAAAGGCGCCGACTCAAAGAATTTTCCCTGACCCACTTATCTCCGAAAAAAGATACCGGTAGATCGTATTACTTATGTTGTAAGTCGGCTGTCAATCATTGACTGGAAAGCTCTTCCGAGAATTTTTTATTTTATTTTTTAAATCACTCGTAATTTTATTATCCGGATGAATTTATTCCTCTCTTGGTCCCAACCGTAAATCACAAGAATCCTAGTCTAATGCCAAGTAAGCCAATTTTACGAAGAATTTGTTTTTCTCTTCTCGTTAGTAATAGTCTGAAAAAAATCCACTGCCTAGTAAATTCCCAAATTCCCTCATTATCTAATTAAAGAAATTCTAGTGGGTAACAGCGCTTATTATCTGCTTGTCTTGAATTCACTAACTAGCTAGTCCATCCGTAAACAAGACAAAAAAATGAAGCATTGCTTATTGCTTGCATCATCCATTAATTTAAACAATCTGAAAATCTTTTTCAAAAATTTACGGAACTCCCAAACACGTTCTCAGCAGATTTCAGGAGGAAATTTAATACGATTTATGTCCAGATTTCTTTTAATCTAACAAAACACGATCTCCTACCTATGTCATTAAATTAACAGGCCTTTGAAAAAATGCTTCCTAATAAATGGCCATTTCAAGATAAGAATAAAATTTGTTGCATTATGATATTCATCTTCCTGTATAGTGCAGAAACCTCCGCTGGAGTACATGTATACTCGCGCACATTATTATATCTTGTGTTATCTTTGGTGTATATGAAAAAAAAAAAATCTGAGCCCCGGAGCATATATTACGTACCCTTCATCAGTAATATTCCAAAGATTAAGTTTATTTTGGGTTCTCTAGTTTTTGGCGAGCTGCAATACAGATGCGTGCCTATTTGTTTTGTTTTATTAAAATGGATAGAATGAGATTCGGATGGAGACGGGATTGGATTAATATTAGTTGTAGTGAGGATGGAGGTGGTGTGGGGCATCCCCCTCCCGCCTTTAGCAGCGAGCCATGACGGCTTTGCCGCAGAAAAAAGAACGAACTTCAAAGATTTAAGGGGAAATTTATTTTCGGTTTTCTGATTTGGGAGGAAATATGCATTGATTGTTCTCATTTATTCAGTCTACGGCCATTATATTCTTAGGCTAAATATAAATGTACGTTACACTTGTAAATAAAATACTTTTGAAAAGTCCTGGTC
Source organism: Hippasteria phrygiana (assembly GCA_037893225.1). Lineage (NCBI taxonomy): Eukaryota > Metazoa > Echinodermata > Asteroidea > Valvatida > Goniasteridae > Hippasteria > Hippasteria phrygiana. Next base: position 833,683 of record JAZGUH010000317.1, read on the forward strand.
TTCATTTTTAGGAGGGGGTACTGGAGGGGGTACTGGACTTATGCTTACATGTAGTTCTTGTTTTCGAAGGAAATAAACTGTGGAAGACTTCTATGTTACTTGAGAAATGGACCTATCAATGAATTTCAAATGTTTTAATCAGAGCCGAAAAAAATATTTTTAAAGGTTATACTTCTAATTACTATTGTTAACATTGTTATAACAGTATTTTTATGACGTTGGTAGACATGGTATAAGTTAAACATGAATATGTATGAAGCTATACACGTACGTCACAAGCTAATTGTCTAGGCAATATTGTTACTGTGGACACGCCGTCAGATCTGAAATTCCCATGTTTGGGCGGTCCCCTGGAATGTTAGCATCACCTCATTGGTGAAGTAATATCGTCGTCATGACTTGACTGTTTTGCGCTAGGAAAAGTTTCTACACATATTCTTGGCTATGAGCCAAACTGCCTAGTCTGTCTTTTGACGCGCCAAGACGATTGTTTAGAGTTAAGTTGCCAACGGCTGTTTAGTGTGCTAACTCATTCAGCTTAGACTTAGGAAGGAATTTTCAATATATTTTTTTCATACCACGTTCATAATTTAATCAAAGAAAGTAAGAATGATTGCAGATGTTAAAGTAACATAAATCATCCAAGTATAATTCGTATTATGTTTGCCTCTGGTACTGCAGTTTTTGGAGTTTGAAATCTGTGCAACTAGTGGGGTATTCTGAAAAATGGAATAATCACATCGTCAGGGTCCACTTGATAATGTATTTAATACACAGTACACACTTTACTGAATCTGTTTTGTTTATTATCAGATACTGCCAGCTTAGGTGTTTTATGCTAAAATGTCGACACATTAAAATCTTCATAAACGATGCAAAAATTAACTGGATATGTTTTAAGCTCAACAAAGAAATTTGGCAAAAGTACATGTACATCGTTCAGCCAATCATAGTAATCTGATCAGAAATCATGTTCACACTTTCAAATTCTTTTTCAGGAAGGTTGTATACGTAAAGCCAGCGTCAAAATCATTAAAAAAAATAGATTGTTTACTAATGCTGATAATCCTGATAATAACAGAAGGCTTCGAAATAGTAAAATGGAATGGTAAAATAATTGGAAGTGTCATAATAACCACAACTCCTATTGTCAAGAACGAACGAGTCCGTGCCCCTACAATGTAGTACCGGTATATTAAACCATGGAGTTAGGAAACTCCATGATTAAACCATAGAGCTCGAGGTATAACTGAGCATAGGCCGACAAACTGTAGTCATGTAGGCTGTAACATCTGTTGGGGTTCTTGGCTTGACACTCAATGTCAAGAGTCGAGTCCATTGCAAGTTTCATCAGCCCGTCATGACGGTGCAGCATTGTTTGCAACTACAGAGCTCAAAATCCGCCTGCAAATTCACAGGCACAAGGAAACGGGAGAGATCGAGAAGGTGCGTGGCGCACGCTGTTCATGTATCGTTCATGTATCGCCGCGCCCGGTATGTAGCATGATGACCGTACACTGCGTGCGGCGCGGGCAGCACTAGCAGCCGGCCCCACACTGTACAAGTACAAATGTATGGTACTGTACTTTATGCATCTAGCACAGTACATACGCACAGCGCATAGGGCCGGCAGGCCCTGAACATGTACAATGTACATGTACGTACAATGGGGAGCACGCTCTTGGTGCGTGATACGAGTTCATTGCTTTCTTATTTGGTTGCCCTAAACTTGACCCAAAACTGAAACAGCCGTCAGCACGTGTTGCAAGTCTCGGAGTCATCCTGGGAATTTCCCACGCACAGGTAAACCAGACAGAGCAGAAACTCGCCGTTCCCAGGCAACATAATTACCATGGCAACATAAGAATTTGATATTTACTAGAGTGTTAAAAATTTTATTTTTGTCAACTACATTTTCCTGGGAATATTTCGACAAATATAATACAATTAACTGTTTATGGAAACTGATTTGAAACAACGGACAGTGTAGGCCTACATGTACGTACCTAACCCCCCCAACCTAAAAAGGTAAAATTGCGCCATATTTTGAAGACGGATTCAAGATCGAATAAAATGTTATTCCCATTACTAGAGTTGTCATCCTCTCAAAACAATGCTGGATAGAATACACAATGTCAAACCCTCTGTTCCCCTTCCCGTCTGTATCCAACCATGGAGGAAGAACAGTCCCAACACCGGATAAATTACCCCCCAACAATCAAGGGGGGCCCGTGAAGAAAGAAACTATACTGAAATTTGTTGCACGCGCCCAGCCCAATTGGATATGGGAGGCGCAACACGGAACCATTGACCAATGAAAATAAATACTATACGGCACGCAAAAAACAATTAAGCGAAGCTGGCATTACTTTTAATTCAACCGTAACTTGAGAAACAAAAAATGATACTTTAAGAGTGAACAATGGGCTGCATAAAAACCCTGGGCTGGAGTCAGCGTAAGTTTCGCAAGGGTAAAAAATATCCGCTGAATTATTTACATGAAACCCTCCAATTATAAAAAAAAAATTTACCCGGGTTAGATTACAATGAAGTATTAACATAACTGCTCACAAACATCGACACAGTAAAAACAAAATAAGTTAGTTTACAAAAATCGTTAAGCTAGATTTCCGATGTGTATGGAAAAAAGTGTGAAATTTCTCAACTATTTTCGGCATGGGCAGTTTTTGTTTTGTTTTAGTATTTTTCCCCATGGCAAAAGTGACACGTATTTATCGTTATCTTATTTCATTTATGCATTTATTTTGACGGAAATTTTGAGGTCGTCGTGTCTTCTAAACCCGGTCGGCACCGTTGGGAAAAATGGGGAAATATAATCATTTTCCCGATGGCGGTGTTTGCCAAGGACTGCCCGTATTTTCGGGCCATTCCTGCAGCGACGATTGGACACGTTTTTCTTCGCATACTTTTAGTGCCACAGGAGAATGAAGCGGTGCACAGACCGTGACGGGCCTTTTGTTGTAAAGGAACGCGTGCAGAACGGGGGGGCCGTGAGCACGCGTGCAGAACGGGTGAGGGAGAACAAAAGATTGCGTTCCTGCCGTCCGGACGCGTGCGAACGGTCTGTGTATTTCTGGTGCCTGCCCTAACACAGTGTCCCCGAGTTTTACCGTTTCTTATAACATGTACATCAGCACATATTTTTCAACACCTATCTCTTGTAATTCATCTACAAAAACCAAAGTTACAAAACTAATATGGTTCCATTTTGTGGTCAGTTATTAGAATGGAGAGATGGTTTGTACAATAAACCTTGCAACACTACAAAAATATGTAAAAGAGATGTATGGTGTCCCTGCTATTTCAGAGTCATAACATTTTCATGAAATTTTTAATTTCTCATCAGGCAACTAATGTTCAAATGGTACAAAACTTGTCAAAATCTGTAACATACAAGACAAATATCATAAATAAACATCCAATTAAATTCAGTCGATAGATGGTATGCAACTGGACATGTAGCAAAATGGCAGACTTTGTATCTCAAACTCCTCATGGAAAGACACATCTATCTCTTCTCCAGTGGGGCAACAGTTACAACAATTTCTACCAGGTAAAAAGCAAAACGGGACCCCCCCCCTCAAAAAAAGCCATGTAACGATGTTAAACATATGTTTTGATTAAACCAAAAATGGAATTCACAGCATTTAAGGAACCCACATCATTATGTACTAACTTACCGTAATATCTTTCAGCTCCACAGTAAATGATCCATTTTTTTCCTCTTCTGTCAACTTTGAATCTTGCTTGAACTGTGGTTTTGACGGTTTTGAAGTTGTTTCAATTGCAGCAGTTGCTTCAACAGGCGCTAAGGTTGTTTGCACAGGTGCTGGAGTTGCTGCCTTTACTGTTGTTGCAGGTGCCTCGGTTGTTGCTGCCGCAGATGCATCAGTTGTTGCTTCTGCCGCAGATGCATCAGTTGTTGCTTCTGCCGCAGATGCATCAGTTGTTGCTTTTGCCGCAGGTGCCTCCGTCGATGCTGCCGCAGGTGCCTCCGTCGATGCTGCCGCAGGTGCATCAGTCGATGCTGCCGCAGGTGCATCAGTCGATGCTGCCGCAGGTGCATCAGTCGATGCTGCCGCAGGTGCATCAGTCGATGCTGCCGCAGGTGCATCAGTCGATGCTGCCGCAGGTGCATCAGTCGATGCTGCCGCAGGTGCATCAGTCGATGCTGCCGCAGGTGCATCAGTCGATACTCCTGCTTGTGGCTCAGTTGTTGCTGCTGCAGATGGTTCAGTTGCTGCAGCAGGTGCCCCAGAAGTTCCTGCTGCAGGTGCATCAGTCGATGCTGCTGCAGGTGCATCAGTCGATGCTGCTGCAGGTGCATCAGTCGATGCTGCTGCAGGTGCATCAGTCGATGCTGCTGCAGGTGCATCAGTCGATGCTGCTGCAGGTGCATCAGTCGATGCTGCTGCAGGTGCATCAGTCGATGCTGCTGCAGGTGCATCAGTCGATGCTGCTGCAGGTGCATCAGTCGATGCTGCTGCAGGTGCATCAGTCGATGCTGCTGCAGGTGCATCAGTCGATACTCCTGCTTGTGGCTCAGTTGTTGCTGCTGCAGATGGTTCAGTTGCTGCAGCAGGTGCCCCAGAAGTTCCTGATGCAGGTGCATCAGTTGAAGCTGCTGCAGGTGCATCAGTTGATACTCCTGGTTGTGGCTCAGTTGTTGCTGCTGGTAGTGGCTCAGTTGTTGCTGCTGGAGATGGCTCAGTTGTTACTGCTGCAGGTGGCTCAGATGATGCTACTCTAGTTGTTGCAGTTGATAATACTGCAGGTGCCTCAGTTGTTACTTCTGGTTGTGGCTCAGTTGTTGCTTCTGGTAGTGGCTCAGTTGTTACTGCTTCAGGTGGCTCAGTTGATGCCCTGGTGGGTGTCCCAGTAGATGCTCCTGCATTTGCCTCAGTTGATACTGCTGCAAGTGCATTGGTTGATGTTACTGCAGGTGCCTCAGTTGCTGTCATGGTAGGTCCCTCGGTTAATGGTACGGCATGTGCCTCAGTTGTTTCCACTGCAGGTGTCTCAGTTGATGTCATGGGTGGTGTCCCAGTGGATGCACCTGCAAGTGCCTCAGTTGTTACTGCTTCAGATGTATCAGTTGATCCTGCTGCAGGTGGCTCAGTTGGTGATGGTGCTGGTGTGCTCTGACGAGGGGCTGGTACAGGCAATATAACAGTTGAAGCAACTGCTGCAGTTCGGGTTACAGCTTCTGCTGTGCTTGCAACCATTGTTGTTGTCTCTGAAATCACAGGACCTGACTGTGTGTCTCCGCCATCAACTATTGGAGCAACAGTTACAGTTGGGGTTACAGCTTCTGCTGTGCTTGCAACCATTGTTGTTGTCTCTGAAATCACAGGACCTGACTGTGTGTCTCCGCCATCAACTATTGGAGCAACAGTTACAGTAGGGGTTACAGCTTCTGCTGTGCTTGCAACCATTGTTGTTGTCTCTGAAATCACAGGACCTGACTGTGTGTCTCCGCCATCAACTATTGGAGCAACAGTTACAGTTGGGGTTACAGCTTCTGCTGTGCTTGCAACCATTGTTGTTGTCTCTGAAATCACAGGACCTGACTGTGTGTCTCCGCCATCAACTATTGGAGCAACAGTTACAGTAGGGGTTACAGCTTCTGCTGTGCTTGCAACCATTGTTGTTGTCTCTGAAATCACAGGACCTGACTGTGTGTCTCCGCCATCAACTATTGGAGCAACAGTTACAGTTGGGGTTACAGCTTCTGCTGTGCTTGCAACCATTGTTGTTGTCTCTAAAATCACTGGACCTAACTGTGTGTCTCCGCCATCAACTATTGGAGCAACAGTTACAGTTGGGGTTACAGCTTCTGCTGTGCTTGCAACCATTGTTGTTGTCTCTGAAATCACAGGACCTGACTGTGTGTCTCCGCCATCAACTATTGGAGCAACAGTTACAGTAGGGGTTACAGCTTCTGCTGTGCTTGCAACCATTGTTGTTGTCTCTGAAATCACAGGACCTGACTGTGTGTCTCCGCCATCAACTATTGGAGCAACAGTTAATTGTGGTTGGCTTTGTGTTATTTGAGCCAAGGTTAACTCCGAAGTTTGAGTTGTCGGCAACTCTGAACCTGCAATCTCTGCGGTTTCATGAGCTGTGGTGACTACCTGCATTGTTCTAGCAGTGGTTTTGGCTATTGTTGCTAATGGCCCAGTGCTAGCACTACTGCCCCCTTCCACAACTGATGTGCTTTCTGCTCTTACTGTTGGGGTTGCTGTTACTGCTTCTGTTGTAAGTGCTGATGTAGATGTAACTGTGGGTCCTGGTGTGCTCTGAGAACCGGGAACTGTTGACTCTGCAAGGGTTTGCACGGTCTCTGAACTACTTGTAATAACAGGCATAGATGCTTCACCCTGTGATGTCTGGGATGCTTGTGTTGTTTGCCCTGCTGTTTCTGGAGCAACTGGTGTCACAGCTTCTGTACTGGTAACACCCGCGGAGCTCTCTCGAGCAACTGTGCTTCCTTCGGTCTGTGCTATTTGGGATGCAGTTGTCAGTGTGCCTGTTGCAGTAGTGCTCTCTACTGCAGTTTGGGTTACAGTTGCTGATGTATTTGCAGCCACTGCTATGATAACAGGACCTGGCTCCAAAGGCAGTCCTTCAGCTACATTTGGGTGTTCCGAGCTTGGTTGTGTTGTTTGAACCGCAGTTGTTCCTGATGTTGACTCCAAGCCAGCACTACTTGTGGGTGTTTGTCCTGGTTCAGCTGTGGTGACTACTTGTATCATTTCGGTGGCGAGTTCCACTGTTGTAGGCAATGATGTCAACACGGCTGTAGATTCTGCAGCCACTGATACAGCTCCTATTGTTGCAGATGTTGTTCCATCTGAGGGGCCAGTGGCTGTTTGCGTAGTTTGTCCAATCACATTTGCAAATCCAGCAATGTGTAGAACTAACAGCAGGCACAAACCTAGAGGAAAAACACAAAATTATTAAGATGGACAAATTAAAACTTCATTTGTTTTCAAACATAAAGTCATCAAACAAACTACACGGGAAACTGACTTGGTAACTTTGAATGAATTTTCAAAGTGAACAAAGAAAACTGTAAAGTAGTAGGATTTGAACCTGCGACCTCCAGAATATCGTACCGGCACTCTACCAACTGAGCTATCTTGCCTTATGTTGGCAATGTCCCAAATATTGAGTGTCTTTGTTCGGGGTGGGGGGGGGGGGGGGGGGGGAGGGGGCTTGTCAGAAGTCATGAACCCCAATCACGCCCCAAATTTACAATACAACCTAGAAACAAAGAAACTTCTGGTTCAAATCCTGTTAAAGCTCCGGTATGGTATTCCGGCGGCCGCACATTCATATCCCACTTCTGCCAGTTTTCTTTGTTCACTTGGAAAATCAGTTTCCCTTGTGGATTGCTTGACAAATTATAAGTAAAAAAAGTCATATCCTCATTGAGTGATCCCCACAATATCGCTTCCCAGGTTGTATCGTAAAGTTAGGGCATGATCTCGAACAAAGACACTGACAATTTGGGAGACCGCCAACATAGGCAAAGGTAGCTCAGTTGGTAGAGCACAAGTACGATATTCCATCCGGTCGCAGGTTCAGCCCGCTCCTCCCAATTTTCTTTGTTCACTTTGAAAATTCAAACATAAAGTCATTCAAATACTTTTAATCCTCTGTAGTACATGTAACTCAGGGATGAAATGTTTCAGAGAGAATGCCTGTATTTACCAGAAACACTCTACTGCCTCAAACCAACCTACATGTAGAACATAGATTGCATTCTGAAAAAAGGTTGTTTTGGGGGCACTATAGATTTATTTTGCAGCATGAAGCAACATTTTGCTGTGGTTCCATCCCTTTTCTTTGCTTAAGCCCTCTCCGCACTGGACATATTTTGGTAAAACTTACCGAGACGATGGGTACTTTTCCCATTTTAAGTCCAGTGCGGACAGCCTAGGACGTTTTCCTCTCAGTTATTTTTCCTGAGTCCAGCGGTTACTTCTACCGGGCAACTGCTGCCCAGGAAAACTGACCAGGTAAATTTTCCCGAGACGATAAGTCCAGTGCGGACAGTTTGAGTCGGTAAAAGCGGCTCAGGAAAGGGTACATCCGGCCCGAGCGCGAGGTCATGCTACACAGGGACACCACGCATGCACATTGCATTGTTTCACCGCGGTGCAGTGCATGTGGCAAGTTTCCAAATTCCAGTGCGTTGTTCCTTTTTTGGTCGCAATCATGGCAGATATTATTATTGATACAGTCAGAAGTTTGATTGGTGCTAATCGATGTAGTCCTATGTGTACACATCAGCCGGAAAAATTAAAAGGCACGCGTGATTTGGGTCAATCGTGTCAATGTAGAAAGGTCACGCAAAGCGCCCTCATGAGTTGATAGCTAGGTTACTTCTCTCTCCCACGGTCTCGGTAAAATGTTCCCGTGTCGAAAGTCTAAGTGCGGACAGAGGTCACATTTGACCATTTTTCATTTTACCATCGTCTCGGTAAAACCTTCCAAAACAAAATATCCAGTGCGGACACGGTTTAAAGGGAAAGTCCACCCTGAGTTTATAATAACATAATGTTAAAGAATGTTAATTGCAATTGTGACTTACTTTTTATTTCATTTCGATTGGTTTTGGTAATCGTATAAACCGGAGATTTTTTCATAACGCGCCTGTCGTAATGCGAGCCGCCCTTTTGCTCTAAGAATATCGGTACATCCAGGATACTGTGACGTAGTGCTGCACTACCAAGCCAGCCGACCGGGTACCCGGCCCCCGGCCGCCTGAGCTGTGCGAGTGCAGTGAACCATTGTCCGTACATGCAACACACATGAGAACGTGGCAGTGTTGTTCCTCGACGCACATTTGTTTTTCATATTCCTGGCAAATTTTTGCCTGACTGCTAAAGCAAAACTCGGTCGTGCTGTAGTACAGCAACATCATGACGATTTGGCAAGCTTTTGGCTGCTCAAATAAACCGAATTCTCAAAAAGGTCTCAGCTTCTTCCAAATTCCCAATCCCCCAAACGACCGGATATTTGTAAGAAATGGCTGAACGATATAAAAACGCGAAGCTCAACTTCGAACCAGATTGCTTCGAGGAAAATCGGCAGGCAGTTCTCCTGGGGTAGGCTTAGAATCTTTGTGATGATGCAGTGCCTAACATATTTTCTTTCCGACCAGAACAGACTTTGTGCTCTTCTAAAAAAAATGCGAAAAACCACGATAAATTGCAGCACGTCAAGTCGAAATAAACATCAGCCTTACTCATACACGCAATAGTCGGGCGCCTTATAAAACATACATATTCATATGCAGTAAGCTGCGTCTAGGTGTGATACCAGTGCATACCGCACGTAGCCAACCATGGGTTTCCATTGAGGTAGAGACATACATGTACATGTACATATGTACATAGTCACAGTACCATAATTTTACATCCAAAATCCGGTGATTGTTCGTTTTTAAAAGGGGAAAACCTGTTATTTTAGGGATTTTTTTACAGCGCGGGAAAATCACTGGTAAATATCATAGTACCAGCGATACATAGTGTAGGCGCATGCAAACACTGCAAAACAAGGCACGTTCGGTACTGGACTGTGTTGTATCATGTGAAAACCTGTGATGAAATCGCAGGCATCTTTGGGCATCAGACACCCGGTACCAATCATCGCAGATATGTGTTTCCAGCGCTCGTGTGAAACAGGCTATAATGTCACTCAGATACAAGTGATTCAGCAAAAAGGTATTTATTATGATACAATTGTATGTAATGTAAGGGGGTGTAATACTAGAAGCAAAACTGCACAGTGTTCATACTTGGTGAACCTGTGAAAAGTTCTACTTTAAGCTCAATCCACAATCCAAGTAACCACTAACTAGAAAAGATTGAAACAAATCTTTTAGCAGCAAATCTGTGCACGTTCATATCAGCTTTAGTTCAATTGAAATGGAAATAAACCACAGCATTTTTTACGGTCTTCAGATACAATTTCCTCAAAGATGACAGCATTTCAGATGAAATATTTCTCATGAGGATTGGTACTCATACCATCTTTATAAACATCAAGCTTTCAGACTGAAACTAATCATTTTTTTATCATTACAAAAGCTAGACACACTTTGAAGAACATGTTTTGCATTAACCCCTTGGGCACGGTATTTTACGGGAGACGTCGGGGTGTCGCTGCGGTTCTGGCAACCAAGCAAACCGCTACAATGTGTTTGTGCAGTCAATTGTATCATAAACAATAATCCAACAATGAATTGAAACTGCACAAACGGCGGCCAATGGCATCATCCGGCCTGGTGGCACTTTTTTTTTGCGTCCACAGAGGGTTAAAGACACAATTTCAATAACACCCAGGCCAAAATTGTTCAGAGTCAAGTTGTCAATTTGTAGGCCTTGTGTAAACAGATGGAATAAATCAGCAATATCAAAACAAATGAATTTGTTATGTACATGTATCAATTATCAAGCAATTTCGAGGTTAATGATGTCACAGCTTGTGGGCGGGAGGGGTTGAAGTGACTGAAGTTCACGTCAGTCACTCTCATAGAATGTTTCCAGATAAACAAAGCCTTAAGCTGAGATATAAACAAAGTTGTTGAGAGTTTACACAAGGGTTTGAGTAGATAATGAACAGACATTTATAGGCAAAGTGGGGCAGCCATTTCCAAATGAAAACGTCTTGACAGATAAACTCTCTTCTCCAGTCACAGATGGGGTTGTGGGGGAAAAATTTCCCACCTACACCCCTAACACCACACAGACATTTCCTGTTTATCTTAAAGCAGGCCTCGATCTTAAGCTTTTTTTTAACTAGTCCACCGGGCAAGTTAACTGGGTTTTTTACTAGCCCGCAGAAATTTTTACTAGCCCACATTTAATGGACATTGTAAATATCCCATTAACGATGGTCAGTTTCATTTCGCGGCAAACATGGCAAAACATCGTATTTCCATCGTAGCTAAGCCAGCCAAAGTCCCGCTCCCAGTCTTGTCTGTAGACACGTTGTCTTTTATTTTTGCTCTAGTTTGCATCGTATTCTCTTTTGCTTCCTTTTTTTGGACGGATTGGATACATTTAGATATCGCCACATGACGAAAAATGTAAAGACCCAAGTGAATAAAACTTCTCACCAACCACGTACACCGGCCCGGTACAGACCACACGCACAAATCTTCGCACACGCGCCCCGTACCTTTCATGCTGTCTTTCATTCACTGCATGCATGGCTCATGGATCGCTGAGGTCAAGTGCCGATGCGCATGCTCAGTATGCACGTGGAATTCCCCGGTTGGGCCCATTAATCAAAGCTGGCTTCAGTACGTACCAAAGATTGTATAGCGCCGCGTACGGCGTACGGTTCGCTGCGTCTTATAGACATTCATGACATTATTCCGCCAATATTAGTTGGCGTTTTCCTTCAAATTTACATGGGCCAAAAATGTGACGGTCCTTAATCATTTTTTTCAAACACTGATGATGTACAAAATAGAAATGTTTCAGTGTCAGCCGTATCGAAGCCGAGCATTGAGAAAAGATCCATAGTCTTTTTTGTGTGCACTTTCACTGTACTTTTCTTCCCACACCCAACCAGTCCCATGCGTACAGCATTTGGCAAAAAAAGTGCACAACACACTCTGGACTTGATATGAGACTACCAACCTTGTACAAGTCATGTGCGCTTGTGGCATCACGCGCGCAATGAATGGCATACACGTGTACGCACGTACACATGTTGCCATCGGGACACAAGCTAGCTGCTGTGAGACAGCGAGCGGCATGCATAGCGCTACTTAAGCGCGCGCTGCGCTAGCGCGGCGGCTCGGCATAATATTGACTCGACTGTGCGGGACGCCGTAGCGCTGTACTCGGTCATTAAATGAAACAAGAAGATTCACTCAAACTTACCAAGAACGTTTGTTTGATTCATATCAAGCAACAGTGACAATTTTAAGCAGGTAGGTATGCTTTTTTAACTAGCCCGCCGGGCAAGTTAAAGAGTGCTTTTCACTAGCCCGGAGCAGTTTTTACTAGACATTGTACGCCGGGCTAGTGCTAAGGTCGAGCCCTGCTTAAAGGGAAAGTCCACCCTGAGTTTATAATAACATAATGTTAAAGAACGTTAATTGCAATTGTGACTTACTTTTTATTTCATTTTGATTGGTTTCGGTAATCGTATAAACCGGATATTTTTTCATAACGCGCTGCCGTCATGCGAGCCGCCCTTTTGCTCTGGAATATCGGTACATCCGGGACACTGTGACGTAGTGGCTGCACTACCAAGCCAGCTGTGCGAGTGCAGTGAACCATTGTCCGTACATGCAACACACACGAGAACGTGGCAGTGTTGTTCCTTGATGCATATTCCATATTCCTGGCAAATTTTTGCCTGACTGCTAAAGCAAAACTCGGTCGTGCTGTAGTACAGCAACATCATGACGATTTGGCAAGCTTTTGGCTGCTCAAATAAACCGAATTCTCGAATTCTTCCAAATTCCCAATCCCCCAAACGACTGGATATTTGTAAGAATGGCTAAACAATATAAAAACGCGAAGTTCGACTTCGAACCAGATTGCTTCGAGGAAAATCGGCAGGCAGTTCTCCTGGGGTAGGCTAAGAATCTTCGAGATGATGCAGTGCCTAACATATTTTCTTTCCGACCAGAACAGACTTTGTGCTCTTCTAAAAAAATAAGAAAAACCATGATAAATTGCAGCACGTCAAGTCGAAGTAAACATCAGCCTTACGTATACCCGCAATAGTCGGTCGCCTTATAAAACATACGTATTCATATGCAGTAAGCTGCGTCTAGGTGTGATACCAGTGCATACCGCACGTAGCCAACCATGGGTTTCCATTGAGGTGCGGACACTACGTCATAATCTCCCGGATGTCGCGGGAATTTCGAACAGTATGGACGCGCCCTTTGTACTGCTGAATGGCAAGAAATCGTAAATATAAAGGGCACGTGTGTCGTTCTCCATAACAAAGAAAATCTAACTCTCGGTGCAGTCTGTATGTTAGTGTATGTTCTTTTAGACTAGATAAAATATTATAGAGCCTGGAATTCTCCTTTAACTACACAAACATTACCCCTAATTAGTGTCAGTATATTTTGAAACCCACTGCCCAGACAGTTAGATCATTTTAACTCGGGCCATTTTGACAATGGAATGTTGATGTTTTTTTGTTTGTTTGTTTGTTTACTATTGTGACCTACATGTAGTTTATTTACTTCCGTCAGAAACCAATTACCAGTACGTAATGTATTGAGTGCATCATTCAAAAAATTTCTCAACAAAAATTTCCTGTAGAACATACTTGTAAACATGACTACACATTTTAGCCTGTTTCACACAAGCGCTGGAAACACATCTGCGATGATTGGTGTCTGACACCCAAGGATGCCTGCGATTTCATCGCAGGCTTTCACACGAAATAACACAGTCTGGTAGCGAACGTCCCTCGTTTTGCAGTGTTTGCATGCGTGGGTCCAAGGCTACACGTGTATCGCTGGTACTACATGTACAATATTCTATGAATGAAAGTTATAGGGTACCAGTGATTTTCCCGCACTGTAAAAAAAATCCACAAAAAAACTGGTTTTTCCCCTTTTAAAAATAAACAATCACCGTATTTTAGTTATAACGGATTTTGGACGTAAACAAATTATGGTACTGTGACCCACGCGTTCCTACCGGTAGTTTTTGTGTTTAAGTACACCAATGAAATGCTGTCTATTTACAGAGAATCTACTGTTCTACAAAAATGTCATTAAGCAGCAAGCAACTGACCAATCAAAACTGAATTTGTGTTTACAAAAGCCATGTTAAATTGTAGTGTTTCCTTCCTCCATGTGTGGAGCAACAGCAAACTGCGCATGCGTCACAGCGATTTCACGGCACAGTATCCCTGCCACAATCGCGGGGATTCACACAACCATTTGACACATTCACACGACCAATCTCGGTGATCGTCGCATAGATGTCGCATGGATGCAAAATTTTGGAGGAGGTCTCGATCCCTTTCACGAACCGCACGGGACCCATGCGATTTGGTGACAGGGATACACTTTCACACGGCACGGAATCCGTGGGTTCGTGACATCGATGCGATTTCATCGCACGGGACCTGTATTCCCAATGCTCGAGTGAAACGGGCTATTGTATCAATTTTGAAGGTGCCTAGTACATGTGCATGCATAAAATGTGACACATGAGATTGCCAAATTTAGAGTTGAACATTTTAATTTTCAACATCAAGTAAATGTACAGGTACTGTTAAAAAAATAAAATGTAATATATGACTACAACATTTCATTTAAAAAATTTAAATCTACCATCTTTTATGCAGCAGATGCATACCAGGCTGTTTTGCCATGGAGGAAGAAAAACGTTTTCTTCTTCCATGGTTTTGCCAACCAGCGCTTCAGGCACATGCACAAATTACATCTGTGTACTAACAACAAAGTACAAAAAACCAAAGCATGTGACATTTTGAAAAAAAATTTAAGACTGGAGTCCATTTGCTATTTTAACGGAAATCCATTATGCATTTGACAGGACCCTTATAAAAAAAGTACCAGGGACTGATGCACAGATGCATCGATGCACTGATCAGGGGTGAGATTGGCTGAAAATAATAATCCACAAAATCTGCAGTGTTTAGGGTCGTCGAGGACCCCTAAAGCAACATATAGGGTCTATTTGTCTAAAAGCACCCCTTATAAAATACCCGTTTATATTGGTCTATTAAATAGACCAATATAAACAAGTAAAAACACCTCTAGGGTAACACCTCAGGAATCCAAGATTTCAAGAGAGATTCTTTAAAAAATCCTGAAATCAGGAAAAATCCTGATAAATCTCACCCCTGACCGATGCACCGGAAGGATGGGACCGATGCACTGATGTGTCTGTTATGAACAGCAATTTCCAATATTTAATTGTTGGGATTGGCTTCCTTTAACGGGTACCCGTGCTAATTTTCAATCGGGTACCCGATTCCCGTACTACGCGTAAATGCACACCCTTAATGCTTTTTCGGGGGAAATCTGTACACGGCCATGGTATGCTCACTACATGGTCTGTCTGATTACCTACCTCCAAGCACTGTAGCAGCAAACTACATGTTGCTAATCCCTTGACAAACATGCAGCATTACTGCAGTGGGTGGTGTCTGGGCATTTTAAGCCAATTTACGAATGTGTTGGCAACCTGGTAAAATGCACGAACGCCTCAAATGTGAGAATGCATGTGATGAGTAGGGGTTGGGGGGTGTAAGGCCAAACAAAATAATACTTATGTTTCTGATTCCCGACCGACCCTATTTTGAACCTCCCGATCATATTTTTTTTTGGTGCCCCCCCAATCGTCCCGACCCCCGACTCCTGACCCAAAAAGGATCGACATTCAAACCTTGATGTTGGACGACTTTTTGCAGTGGTGCACTCACGGTGGTGGTACATCTGGTCGAATATAATGCATAAAACAACGAAAACGCTGCCAATCACCCGCAGATAGAACGCAACATTGCACGGAGTCTGAAATTTGCAGCCACAGATATTTGCTAAAACCCATGAGCCAGCATTCGCCATAAACATCGAACATTTAAGCCCTTCCACGTCCGCAATGCGACTTCGGTCATTCGACCGATTTAGTGCAAACTGCTGCTACATGTAGCTTAGATTTTGGTGCATATGTTCATCGTGCAACAGGCAGCGCAGCGCAGCAACATATGGCCGGGTGAATGCACCGTGAATCTAGCATGGAGTACGGCACCAAATACTAGCAAGGCCAGGTTAAGGCCGGAAAACACCAATATTTAGCGTTTGTATTATATTCTCGTTGTGCCCGGACACAATCTACATGGTCTAAAAGTTGCAAGGAATGTATTAAGTGTTTAATATGTCGCTGTAGTTGATGTTTACTTACTCTTCGTATTCCAGCATAATACTCACGTAATTGTGCCCTGGTACCAACTACCCGACCTAAAACTAATAAAGTTTTCGCGGGCTCTGTGCAGCGCACGCAGCATGCATGTCGATCATCTACACGGCCTGCACATTCTTCGCCGCGCCAGGTAAAGATGTCAGTTTTATATGGTCATACTTCACTGCGATTTTGAAAATTTTGTAACGATGTTAGATATTCAATATTAGTCTCAGTGTGACTGCAATTTTATATCAAGGCCTCTTGTTAATAGTTTGAGATATTGCTGAGATAAAAAGAGAGATTTTCATGGTTTAAAAATGTAGCGTTCGTCAGACGAACGTGGAATCCCCCCCCAAAAAATGCAACAAAAAAAAGGACTACAAACCAACCCTATTTTGAAGAGCCATGTATTAAACCGGAATCTAAAAACAAATTTTTTTTAAATAAAAAAATGCCCCTTCCGACCCTATTTTGAAGGGAAGGCCTTGTAATCGGAAACATAAGTGTATTTTTTTGGCCTAACACCACCTCGACAGACCTGTAAAATTGGTACTTGCCACATAATACAGTGTAGTTTGAATACTGCTAGTACATTTTGACATAATTGCTGGATGTCGGCAGGTCTTTTTTAGGTGCTTATTTTACTATGCGGTTTTACTTGACCAAAAACAATGGAAAACAGTAGTTATTTCATGTGTAACCATTCATCTGCAACAAGAATCAGAAAACATTTTAGAAATGCACTTAAATTTGTAAGGGAAATGCACTTTTTAAAAAATACAAGGAAATTTGAGTCTTGGTGTCTTACAATTTGATTTCCCAACAATACCTAGATGGCCTAAAAGTAATGTCTTCACCGGCACTGATCGCTGATAATATTACTGCTACTAAAAGCCTGTGACATTATGCGCCTATGGCTGCTTGCAACTTGTGCAACACAGTCTGCACATGATAATGTTCTGCAAATGAATATTTATGACTTTAAATACCAAGCTGATTGGTGAGTGCTAGTATCAGGTTGTTGATGTATTGTGTCTAATTACGGGCCTCCATCCTCTTTCACTTGTGACCTACTAACAAAAAATACTAGGCAAGTGCATTCTTTGAAATTAAAGGTCAAGCTTACTGGCGATATTGTAGCTGTGTGGATTAAAACCCTATAAACCTTCCCAAATCCTCCAAAATCCTCCTTGCCAAATAGAGGAATTTTGAGGATTGATGAGGGTCTTTGGAAGTTGAAGCATCGAAGGATTTTGCAGGATTGAGGGCATAAGAGGATTTTGCAGGATTGAGGCCATAAGAGGATTTTGCCTCTGGAGAAAAATGGAGGATCCAGGTCATCAGGCCCAATTTGATGCGGGTTGATTTAGGAGGATTGAGGTTACTAGGGGTACAGAAAAAAAACATGGAGGAATTTGCAGGATTGGTGCTATGGTCCCCATGAGAGGATTTTGGAGGATTCAGTTTACATGCAGCTTTAACACTTTAAAATCAGAGGATGTTGGAGGATTCGGGTTACATGTAAGAAAAATGGTGTAGGGAGTTAGGGTTAAGTGATTTTTGACAACCTTCTGAATCTCCTAGGAAAACAGAAAATGAAAGCAATGATGATGCGCGTCCACGTCACGTACGTGTAATAGAAATAACTAAATGGTCCATTATCAGTATGAATGGCTACAGATTTTTCCATTAAGATGAGTGCTCGCTGTGGGGTGTTGGGCATAAAATGTGCAGTGGCATGGAAAGTAATGTTCTATGCTGCACATTACAACACAGCATTTTTAGGGAGAAGGCTTACAGCATTATTTTTTCCATCCCCAACTCTTGATAAATTAGTCTCAAAGATTCAAGTTTCGCCCCGAAAAATATATTATTTTTATTCAATTGATATTTTTCTAGCAGCACAAAAGCTATTCACTTTTGAATAGACATCGGACATTTATCAAATAATTACTTTACGTGATAAATTCTTTGCAGCCCAACAAAAAAACCAGTTGCCATGTTAAAGGTGCGAAGGCAACAAATATTAAAAGCCTGTTTAAATTCATTCGTTCTGAGTTTACGAAAATTTTCAAATGCTAAATATTCATCAATCAATTTCACAGCCCTATTTCGATTTCAGTGAACTTTTAAACAAATGTAATTGTTATATCTCCATCTTGGATACTGTATTTTGATTGGCCTAGAACGATCACGTGTCCGGTCAATAAGAACGACTGGCACACTCCAAGCATGATATCACACATCAGCCAGCTAGCTATTGAACTGTATCATTGGTACCCATGCAAATTTCACCTACACTGTTGACAGTAGTAAACTATAATGGGAGCAGCGAACGAGCAGACAATCAGCTGTATCATTGGTACCCATGCAATTTTCACCTACATGTGTACACTGTTGACGATAGTAAACTATAGTGAGAGCAGCGGACAATACGGAATAACAAGCACTGGGGAAAAAGCACCAGGGAATCAACATTAGAAGTGATCCAAATTTTGTTGCCTCCGAGACTGCGTACCATGTGCGTACCGAGCAAGGCAAGTTGAACTGAAAAAAAAAAAAAAAACATTTAACACCCTCAGGGACGCATAGCACCCTCGGCTTCACCTCGAACTTCGTATATCCCACACCACAGCAAAAGTGTACACATACCACAAATGACAAACAAATTACAATAATGCCCTTTAAATTAAAACCAAAACCATCACCCTGAACATGACATGGGGACACCAGCTGAGTGTAGGTTGACGGAGTGGCCTGTCATTTGATAAAGACAACATGGGGGGCGGGGATGGGCTGGGGGGTGAGAGGCATTCCATTGGCACTGGAGTACAAAAACAAAAGCAGGATATTTGAAGGTGACTCAGAACTCTACCCAACAGATCAATTTACCAGGTCGTTGACCTCTGCCAGGAGCAATGAAAAAGTTCCTGCAGTGGGCACTCAACAGTTTCTCAGGAAAGAGGAAATGTGAAAGACAAACCAGTACAAACAAATGTCCCATCATGTGTGAAGGAACTTGAGTTCATAGAGGTGTGGTCCCAGTAAAGTACATGAATATACATATGCCAGTGTGACTGAAGATAAGTCAAATGGGGACAATACATGCCTACAGATATTAAATGTAATCTGACATTACATTTCCTGTATCAAATGTTTTCTCTTCTTGGAAATAACAATGTTCGGATGTTACAAAGCGGATCCCAAGGAAAGGGCAGGGCCTCTCTATAAAGGTTGCAGATCAGTAAATCAGTCAAAAATTGCCTATGCCGGCCAAATCACGATTTGCGAGCCCTCAAATTATCTGCTGTTAGAGCATTTTGTGGGCCATGAACTTGAGGGTTTGTAACAGAGAAGGTTGGAAGCGGTGCACAGGACTGCCAGCTTGTATTACTGTGAAATTCGGATGAAATTGTGCCCTAAATGTTCTCTATTTTGCAATGGAGTGTAGGCATCATCTTTCAAGCTGGCAACAGGACTACTTTTAGGGGGGGGGGGGGGGGACATCTTTGGATGAACTTTTCTCCGAAGAGTCATCGGTATAATCCCTACAAAATTGAACTGAAACTGAAAAATGATGAAATAAACTTTCATTTGATGTGTGTCTCGAACACATTGGAGAGTTGTATTTTTCCTGAATTTTGGAAGTTGGCGTATTTATCATTGGGGTCTATGGAAGTTGATTTACTGGTGTGCAACGTTAAAAGAGAACAATGGCTTGGAGGTGCTTAAAAATTGGGCTAAACAATTTTTCATCACAAAATGGGAGACATTTGAGACGCTAGTGGCAGCAGACATGCTGGTCCTTTTCCATTGTTCTCACTTGTCTTGTGCATGCTCAGAACTATTGCGCGCATGCTCAGAACTATTGCGCGCATGCTCAGAACTATTGCGCGCATGCTCAGAACTATTGCGCGCATGCTCAGAACTAGCAAAAAGGACCGGTATGTCTGCTGCCATCACCAGCGTCTCAAAAGTCTCCCATTGCTATGGTTGGAAAAATCATCATGATGATGCCATATGCTAATTCCGATCTCGTAGGATGTCCGCCAGCCATTCTGGACAGTGTGTTCTATATCATGGATAAAATATGTTTGCCCATGATCAAAATCCCTGGTCTGCACTGCAAAATCTCAGCATGTGTCACACAACTGCATGTATGCAATAGAGCAAAAACAAGGGTCCTTGGTTTATGGATATTACAGATTGTCACCTTGGTTATCTGTGAGTCTTTAGCAAGCTTCCACATGACCCGAATGTTTCTTGCTCATGGTTGTTTATTTGCTGTTTTGTACACTAGGCCCAGTGTACTGTTTTACCAAAAATAAATCTTCAAATTTTTAAAGTGAACTAAGAAAACTGGCAGGAGCGGGATTCGAACCTGTGACCTCGGGAATACCGTACCAGCGCTCTACCAACTGAGCTATCTTGCCCTACGTTGGCAGTCTCCCAAATTGTCAGTATCTTTGCTCGGGTGGGCCCTAGTCAGAAGTCATAAACCCATAATGCCGTATAGCCAGGGATCACGCCCAATTTTACGAGGGAAGCGACATTGTGGGGATCACTCAGTGAGAATACGACTACTTAAAATTATAATTCGTCAATTTGAAAATGTATCCAAATTTACCTAGTCAGTGTCCCTTGTGGATTGTTTGAAGAAAAATCAATCTTGAAAAATAAATCTTACTAGAATTACAATACATGCTTATTTTGGCTTCTAATAAGTTTGACAATTTAAACCTAGACTGATCAGGAAATTGCGAAAAGGTTTAATTATTACATTTTCAGAGCTGCATGAAATTATAATTGCCATTTTTTTTTTTTCAGATGAGTGGTTGTCACACATCTTGAACTTGTGATTTTAAAACATTTTGTAAGTTGTGTGAAATTGCCCCTTAATTCTTCTGTACATGCGTGTCGCAGCTCATTGTGACTTTAGTATGCCATAAGTTCCAGTTTAATCCATCCGCAAAGAAGAACAATTCTCTTAATTAAAAAACAAACAAAAAACAAAATAAACAAAAACACCCTTTTCTCTAAAACACCGGTACACCAATGACCAATTTCTCAATAACATAACACTGAATGATGTTGATGTGATTTTTAAATCTGGAAGAATTTTTGAGGGACATCTGGATAATTAGTGGCTGAAAACTAAATATGTATTTTATACTCTATTTTTTTTTTTTAGTATAGTAAATACATCACAAGAAAAAAGGTAACAATAAGACAACACTCTGGCACAGTGCATAATTAATTGGGGCAGCTGTTCCTGCCTGTGTTGATGTACATACTGCTTTCACTTTCTCAATCCCCTCCATCGTGGATGATTAAAAAAAACAGTGGAAGATTTAAAAAAACACGTAGGCTGGTTACCTGTTACATCTCGTTCATCATCTTTTCATTTCTCAGGAGAGTAACTGAAAAACCCTGGTTTTAATTTTCAAGTACATGTACATGTATGTAGTAATGGCTATCCGAGTCACTCAGCACAGAGTGCAGATAATCTATGGGGATTTTTTGACAAATTTACAATGTTCATTATTAAAATTCTTGTCAGAATTTGATATTGACCTTTGTTGAAAAACCTCTCCCTGCACCCTGTGGACATTTTCAGCTTTAGGCATGTCCAAATAATCAAGGGGTTTGTATGCTTGAATATGTATACGTTTCTTTTCATTAACCCAAGCCTTACAAACTCCAACAGCAGGTTGTGTTGAATTTTGATGGGTTCAGGACCGCAGCGCCTTGGCACCATTACTTTACTTGGAGCTATGATGCCCTAATTTGTCCAAGTACAAAGAATGTGCCATATACTGCACAGTGTTGGATTTTGACAGGTTGAGGACACTTCCTATAGCCGTTTCACACTATACTCTTACCCGGGTAATTGCTGGGTTAACGAAAAATTTAACCCCGATATTACCCGGGTAATATGGCGTGTTCACACTACACTTCTCAGGGTTAGAAATTCTCCGGGTTAACTGCCTCATAACTTTAACCTGGGTAATTTCTAACCCTGCTCGCGAGGTGGATTAACCCACCAATCTCGGGGTTACAACGACCTTAAGATGATTTTTCGGGTTACCATCAGTAGTGTGAATGCTCGCCGGGTTTTATTCAACCCGGGTAGGTGGGTGCGCATCGGCCAGCTATTAATTTTGCCAAAGCACATCCCCTTTCATATAGATTTGAAAACATCCACCCCCGCCCCAATTTGTTTGTAGGAGGAAACAGTTCAGGCGGATATCATTTGTTTTGTTTTGTTTTGTGGGGGGGGGGGGGGGGGGGGGGGGTGGGGTTGTCACTTTCGAGGGCTATTTTTTACAAGATTCTGGATTCCCCTCTCCCCAACTTTTGGACAGTGACAATTTATGGCACTGTTCAATGCTGACATCATGGGAAGAAAAATAATTAAGTTTTTTTGTTGATATAATTAATCTTACTTGCAAGTCTCAAAGTGAAAATTACATTATGGTTCAGGGTTTTGGGAGGGCAGAGGTCAAGCAATGCGCATTCTCCGGGTTACCATTCGCATAGTGGGAATGCGGTTACAAGTTACCCGGGTGCGTGCTGAAGTCGATAAGCAAAATTGCGGGGTTAATTTTGTAGTGTGAAACCGATTCTCCAGGATGATGAGTACGATTTTAAGCCATAATGACAAAATCTCAACATTTCCACAGAGATTTCACTGGCATGGTTGTAATCTGTTTGGGTGGAGGGGAGGCTAAAATAAGTTGTTCTCTTTTACCAATTTTGAAAATCTCTTTCTCTTGTTCATCTGTGGGCCCATCGCCCTCAAACACGTAATTTTCATGTTGAATTGTTAATTTCTTAGCACTGGGTAAGTTGTGAGTTTTCCAATGAAATATTCCACACAAAAAATTGACCGATGATAAGTAACAATTGTTTACAATTTTGAATTAGAAGCGGAACAAAAATAGTTTTCTTCCATTATTGTTCAGTGAGGGAAATCCATGAAGTTGCCCGACACCAACTATTTTTTACAAGCTTTGAGATGCCTGAAATCACTAACAGAACTATTCGTTCGAATCCACACAAAAAAAAGAATTGGAGTGGTGACTTTCAGAGAAGTGTTCTAGCCAGGCATTAACTAGCGCCAGCACCCACTACGCTTTCTGGAATTAGCACTACGCTTGAATCCTGCCCCTATGCTACCACTATGCTATAAATTCAATGAGCAACAAACAAATTCAAATAAACTAAATTTTGCCTACATTATTATCTTAAAAACTTTTGCTCAAAACAGTCAATGGAAAGTGGCCAGGAATTGCCTCAGATTGAACCATAGAGCATCTAGAATCCAAAATTTGTCGGGCCCCTTAAACGTAGTGTACATGATTGGTCATTATTGCAATTTTCAGAAATGGGCGGATTTGGGGGTTGGTATTTTACAGGAAATATCGTTCCACTGACCCGTTCAAAGTTTTGCGTTGTTGAATGGCTAAAAAAAACAAGAGAAAAACGGCACTAGTTTTCAACTGTCAGGCGGATGATAGCCTTTAGTCAAGGCGCACGTGGCTACCTGGATGCGTGACGCGCCCCGAATGCCAACCATGCTAACATATCCGGGGCGCGCCACTCGTCCGGGTAGCCACGCGCGCCTTGACTAAAGGCTACAGGGCAGTTTTCCCAACGATTGCCGGCCGGAAATCGTTGGAAACCGGTATCAATTTCCAGTTTTCTTGACAACGACAGCACACCTGGTGCCATCATTTCACAGGATGATTGAGACTACTATTAACTTACAGTCTAGTAAGGTATTTCGTAATAATTCATTAAAAACAAAATTGGAGGATTACCAATCGTGTACACTAGCTTTAAGTGGACCATGGACCACATTCCATAAGAACTTCACGCTCCCCACTCTCATTGTCCATCCTTGAGCAAAATGCCCCTACACTATAATTTCATCCCAGGTGGCTAGAACACTGTTTCAGAGTTGTGTTAAATAAGTTTACTCTATGTACATGTACATATAGGTATTCAATGTCATGGTTTTATCCACATTATCATTAGCAATCAACATACATTGTAAAGTCAACACAAGCATTCATCTTCAAGGAAGCCCAACCAGCAACATCAGCTGTTTTTTTCTATTTTTTATTATTCTAAAACAAGTGTATGTATTAAGTACTTCAATTCCGATATTGTCGGTAACAATTACATACATTTTCGGCATAGTTGTCAGCAATGTCATTTTTTTCATATTTTTGATTATTTTTATGCTGGTATTCACTTTGTCAAAGACTTGAATATATTTTCAGCCAGATGAGCCAACACATATGTACATACCTACCATAAATAAAAAGTTCCCAATAGAATTACAGTGTACATGTAGAACTTGCATATTTATGAATCAAGAAGCTTTGCTCATCATGAATACATTTTTTCTTCTTATTTTGATTTTTATATTCATTTCATTTATCATTACAAACACATACTTTTATTTTATTTTATTTTAATAAAAACCGGCACGTCAACTTTTAAAGAGGGCACAAAATATACAATGTGCACTAAGTTATGAACAACCAACAAATCGTTTATATGCTTTTAAAACCCTAACCCAACTCAATCCTCCAAAATCCTCCTTGCAGTTTTGGAGGATTTTTGAGGATTGAGGATGAATGGTATTTTTAAAAAAAGAGGATTTTGGAGGATTGAGGATGAATGGTGTTTCAAGCAAGGAGGATTTTGGAGGATTGAGGATGAATGGTATTTTTTTAAAAAGAGGATTTTGGAGGATTGAGGATGAATGGTGTTTCAAGCAGAGGATTTTGGAGGATTGAGGATGAACGGTGTTTAAAGCACATGAGGATTTGAGGATTGAGGATGAATGCATTTTTTTGGGCAGGGTAATCGGAGGATTTTGGAGGATTGAGGATGGTTCCTAGCAAAAAGGGTCTAGGGGGTTAGGGTAGGATATTGATTGCTAAGAGAAGTCTGTGTCATTTTTGTAGTTTTATGTGGATTGCAAAACAGCAAATTATTTCTGCAGTGAAATACAAACAAAGTGAGTTTTGAGAGCTATTTTTTTTATCAAGTCCCCTTTAGCGTAGCACAACCTGCTGGTGCCATTTGTCTAAAAGTCATCGCTGTGGGCAGCAAACAAATCTGACGTCATAACAAGAACTCCCCTTTTGTACAGGTTTGCTGTTTTATTTTACAATACGCAATCTACATAACACTACAAAATGACGCAAGACTTCAATCAGCAATTGAGGTAGCCACGCGCGCCTTGACTAAAGGCTATCATCCGCCCTACGGTTAAAAACGAGCGCCGTTTTTCTCTTGTTTTTTCGCCATCCAACAACGCAAAACTTTGAACAGGTCAGTGGAAAGATATTTCCTATAAAATACTAACCCCCAAATCCGCCTATTTCTGAAAATTGGGAAAGAGTTCCATATCCGGACATTACTTGGACCTCGTGCACAAAGTCTATGGCCGGGCCATGACAGAAAAAGTCAAAGTATTTTTGAAGAAAAGACTTTTTTCCCTCCTAAATTCGTGTTACTTCAACAGATTTACACTTTTTGGTAGTTTTAAAGTCATATTAAGTGAAAATAAGTGATGTCCGGATATGGAACTCTTTCCGAAAATTGTAACAATGACCAATCATGTACACTAACTTTAAGAAATCTTTTTTTTTTAATCGGTGAGGGTCCCCAGCCATCAAAATCCGACACCTTAACAATCGAGCTACCAAAGCGCTCTAGCAGGATGGGCAGTTTTAAATCTGATATCGTATGTTCACATTGTATGCCGTAACAATAGCATTTGGAAGTCGCGTTACAACTGCCGTAAAAAAAGACCCACTGCGTTAACCAAAATATTAATTCAGTAGGAATCATTTAAGTTCAATGCTTGACGAATTGGTGAAAGTGTGATCAAATAACTTCTATGGGTCTAGCCAAAGGGGTGTCTGGGTGTCCAACAGTGTTTTGAATTTGGGCATCATGTTTTATTTGTCATCTAAGCCTTTAGTTATAATGCCTAAAAATAAGAGATTAGGCCTAGGCCTACCACTGAACTATTTTTACACCCAATTATTTTATTTATTGGAAATTGACAGTTTTCCCAATCCTGCCAAAAATATTTGATAACTTAAAAACTGTCAAAAATACATAAGATCTAGGCATGTAATTCAACAACATACATACATGTACATACATAGTGTGCATGATGCCCATTCACTCAGTGCATACAATGTGGGCCCTTCTTTGACTATTTTTGTGCAACAATAGGCCTGGTACTTTTTTGGTAGGCTATGTTCGAACACAAAATATGAAAAAGAAGTCTGCAAGTGGCCATCATTCATGGAGATATGGGCCGACAAAGGACAGCAGAAAAATGGAAAACATCCGTCCAAAAGTCAGTATTCATTGACACGAAAAGTTATTATTATGGGTAGGAAGTTAATATAATACCATTGGTCTAAAGTTTGTGCCTCTTCAACGTACAATGCAAAGTGCCCGGGCAACAACCACACAGACGTAGACAGGTCACGCAATCCGGCATCAGAGACACGTGTGTGAATGTCACGTCTTGACTGCAGCCAAAAAACAAAATCCCTCTCGTTCAAACATTCAAAACCATCCCCAAACTCAGAAACGATGTTTTTACAGTAACTTAAAAATGACCCAACATACTCACCTAGACTGAAGGGCTTGAAGACGGTGGGTCCTCCGGGTAAAATCCGTGATAAAGCGGCCATTTTTGAAGGTGGGTTTTGACGAGAGCGTGCAGACGATCTGTCACGTAGGCCAAAGCTTGCTTGAATGCGCGATCGATGATGATGCAGCACCTAGAGCTGCGCGCGCGTGATGATGGCTGGCGTGGTACTATGGTGCGGTTTGGATGTTTTTTCCTCTGATATTTGACAACTTGTTGCCCGACACCAGTCAGTCACAAACGACCAAACATCCTACTCAGATCTCTGGTGTTTATTTCACTGTATTCTGTTCTGACTCTAAAAGCTGTGGTCTACATTTATACAGCACATGAGATAAGAATGTTCCTGGTGTATTTCGCAAGTGTAAGCCGCGGGATGCATTCAAGGTGACACCCTTGTCTTGATTTGTTTATTTGCCATGCGCCGCTGTGCGGTCCACGCCCATAAGGCATAAACGATTAAATTCTTGGCAGACCGCAAAACCTGTGTCGAATTTCACTCGTCAATGAAGACAAATAAAATCATTTCGAAACAAATATTCACTTTCATCTTTGCACTGCAGTTTTTTTCAACGGATGGATATCGGCTAAATTAAAAACAATTAGGGCCTACTGGTAAATAAAACAAAAATCAGGCCTATTGAGGGCGATGGGTGTGGTCTTTTAATTCCAAGACCGAAAACTATTCCGTTAGTTTGTAGGCCTGCCCGAGAAAACATTTTCTATACTAGGTTGTGGTTCTAATTCCAATGTTATTTTTAGATTAATCGATTATGGAAAAACGTTGGAAAGAGTAGCTTGGTATATAACCCAGGCTTAATTTACCCAGCCTCACCATACTAATTTAAAAGGGAACATTTTTATTGGATTTTTGACGATTGTGTTAATTGTTCTGCTACTGCTGTTGTTGTTGAAGATTCTTCAAACCTTGCATTTAAACAGACTCTGGGAACTTTCCTGGAGGGTAATTATTTTTTTTATTACAGTTAAACTGTACAACTTCAAGTCCTCCCGAAGTTGTCCACGTAAAAACAAGAAGTTAGGCCTACACGTGAAGGTGTTAAAACCGAGGGCGCCCTTCAGGATCTCTGGTGAGAGAGATGTTTTGAAGTACAGTGCAGTCGGGCCGCGCGCGGTTCGTGGACTGGCCAACTTTAAAAGTTGCAAAAGTGGGCCCGAATTTTTCTTTGCTTGAAAAAAGAAAGAAAGATTGAACAGCTGGGTTTCGTTTTGGATGGGATACTAACAGGTCTCGATGACAGTGGGGTCTTTTCAGTGGGGTGGAGGGAAGGGGAATGGCTATCTTGAAGGGGAACAAGTCAAATATTTGTATCAAGATTTGCAGGTAATTTATAAACATTTACTGTTCCTAAAAAGGTCTTTATTAATTTCATTTTATTTAAAATATTACTAATGCTATGTTGGGGCGACACAGATTGCTACTTAAGAGCTGGTTTGGGCGACTTGCTCGGTTAGGGCGACAAAGTTGGTGTCGCCCCAATGTGAAAGTCGCCCCTTTGAAGTATTTTTTAGTAAGGCACGTGGGGAAAATGCTATAAAAGGGCGACACCGATGTCGCCTATGGGCAAAATCGCCCTATTATAGCAGTAAGATAAAATTATTTTTAACATTATAATTATTATTATTATTATTATATATTATTTTTTTCGGGGAGGGGGTCCAAGCAAAATAATTTGAAACGGAGGGAACCGTTACCCCCTAGCAAAGTCACTGAGTGGCATCTCCTCCCCCTCCCCCCCCCCCCCCCCCCATTTTAACTAGAATTTCAGGACGTACAGCAAAGCTAGCGGAACTCTCTTCCAATTTTGTTGTAAACAAGCCTCCATGGTTGCAATAAAGCTTGAACTTCTAACAAAATGTACGAGCATTTGTATAACCACAGAGCAAGGAAACGTTTTGTAGAAGTTATGGGTCAGTATTTTATTTCTAAATTTGCAATAACGTATATATAGTACTGAAGGATGAACTATTTTGGCGCTTGTCTTTCTACTCTCAAAACGAAGGGAAACGAGAAACAAGATCACAAGATTTCCAACTCCAGAAAAACTCCTGCATCGAAAACTGTATGACAGCCAGACAAAATTTATTACATTGTACTAAACCTAACCAGTCGCACACCAACGAAACTGGGTCAACGCAGTGTTTACTTAATACGCCGACGAAGCTTATTTCCTAGCTAGCGCCTGCAGGCTAGGCCAGGCCAGCTCTAGTTCTAGTGGCGGCAAGTATTAACTGTTTTTTCGGACACATTGTTACCAAGACGCATTTTAAACTCGGGATACAAAGAGCACTTTTAGAATATTGTCAAAGAAGTCAAGATTTCTTCAATCCTTTGTTTTTCTTTGTTGTTACAATATTATAATTTATAATGGAATAATAAGTTCTACTATGACAAGGTAATCTGGCTTATAAAAAAAGCTGACTGTATATCTTTATTTTGGGGCATATTTGGCAACAGATATAACTACAATCCATAAGATTATTTTTAATCAAGGAGAAATAACGGGGAACAAAGTTTGCAACAAAACTTTCTATTTCAGGTGCACAAAAAGTCCAGGTATGTTTGCTGCATTTTGCGTGTGTGTTCCCCTGATAAAAGAACCAAATCGATGATAATAACAACAATAATTTATTTCCCCTTAGAAACAATAACTGGTAGGGCCTACAGCTTTGTTTGATGCCATCAAATAACAATAATGACAATAAAAACATATTAATAATAATAATTGGGCATTTTAATAAGAATAACTATACCAAAGACAATAATTAAGTAGGATCTAAAGTTGAACTAAAATTCTAAGAACTAAAATTCTAGGAACTAAAATTCTAAGAACTAAAATTCAAAACATTTGAACAACATGCAAGCAACATAACAGACATCAGATCAATCCCTAGGATTGGTGTTGCCTGTAGATTATACCCAGTCCCACACATGAAACCTCTTGAATACGAACGACGGCCCACATGGCCACAGTTTGAAAAAGACCACCTGGCCGGTTGTCGTCTATAAGTGCATTCCTGCGCATACTCAATCCATTGTCTGCCTATTGTTTGATTACGCTTGGCTGCACAAGCCAGTATTGGCATACCAGCACCCCATTAACCCCTTGTGTCCCGATGACGTCCATACAAGTAAAAAAAAAAATTACCACCTGGCCGGAAGACTTCTATACACCCAATCTCTGCATTTTCAATCCATTGTTGGATTATTGTGTGTTACACTTGGCTGCACAAGCCTCTTGTGGATGTGGGGAATCGGGTTAGTCCTATTCATATGTAGTGCCTTTAAGCATAAGGTCTAGACTGCTCCTTTAATGAGTTGTTTACGGCTCGCACATCACAGCTAGGTGATGTGGGAGTTCCCCTCCGCTAAACAAAAAGTAGGGTTTGGATTGATCGATGATTATAGCTTTTATTTGTTATATAATTTATTCTCAGTGATCATACTTTGCAAAATGGGTTGGTACAATAATTTTGTTGGATTACTGGACGTACCTGATCCACAAATGAAAAGGGTTTGATCTCACAAACAACGCACATTGGTACAGAAGCTTAGCTGGTGATTCGGCCTCTTGTAGCATCGCCTCAGGAACGGGCACAGAAGATATCACGTCAGGCATCCATATCACTCATCCTGGGTCCTGTACGTGTATAGCTGCATGTCGAAGCCCTGGTTATATCAGTGTTGGGGGGTTTGTTTTTGTTCCCCAAATTTGTGGAGAAGTTGGAAAGATTAAAGAGTCAGTAACACAACTGTGGTCGTCACCGTGTTGTTTGTATTGGCTTTGCCGCTCCCTGACCTTGGGATACACCTCCCTACCCCGTTGACTCAGCGTAAGCAGTCGACACCCCAGTTATCCCCCATCGTGGGATTTACTACATTTGCTTGCATGTCACCCTGGCGCCTCACTATAACACCTGTACTCAAGGGGTTAATAACAGCCAGGCATTAGAGTACCGAAGTCTGACGTCAGTTGGCACGACAACTGGCTCCAAACAAATGGAGATTTTGACTGTTCCTTTGTTAACAGCTAGTCATGTAAACACATTGACACAAAATAACCAAAAGGCCTTATTTCACACGACGAAAAATCTCTGTGTTTTACCCGGGTCGGACACGTGTTGACTTTTCACACTACACCATTTTGAACACAGCACTGACCCGTGTAAAGCATTCAACCCGGGTTGAAACTAACCCTGCTCGGGAGGTGGGTTGAGAGCTCTCGACCCGTATAGAGAAGTTTGACACATGTTGAAAACACCTCTGGGTCGAGTTCGACCTGTGTATAAACCACGTTGAGTAGTGTGAAAAGGTAGTGCAATTGACCCGTGTTGATTTTTTTTAAAAGTCTACACGGGTAGGACCCGTGTAGATTTCGACACGGGTCGAACGTACAGAGTGTAAAAACGCCTACTCTATTCTGGTTCCAAACACTGCATTGACGTCATCACTTCAGTACTCTATGGGCTCCGTGCGCCGTCAAATGAGGGCGCTGTCCACATAGCAACCGCACTTCCATGGTGAGTAAGTCGCTGGTATTACGCACTGCGCTCCTCGTTTATTTGATACTCGTATACCAGTGGGATTGCTTTGTCTGTTCGCTGACTCTCGATAATTGCGTTTTCAATAAGAATATCATAGCGGGAATCAGACACTTAAATTGAAGTCAGATATTGGAGTCGATATTGACCCCTCAACTCGCCTTTTCTTTCCGCTGAGGGGGTAGTTGTGCACGGAGCCCATAAGGGGTTCATAAAGCCGGCCAGAAGGGGTCATCATACTATATTGGAGCCCCTAGTGCCAATGCAAGGACTTATTAAGATTAAATGAGTGTTATTAATTTATTCACATTCAAGAACGCTAAGCGTGCGCGCATTACGGTTGCCATGGAGACGAGCAACAAACATGCTATCACGTACCATCTAGTACAAGTAGTAAACTGAATATTCATATACAATAGAACTCTGGCCAATGATATTAAACTTCAGTACTATCGACCAATCATATTGCTCCTTCCAATATTGGAAGAAGTAGGCATAGGCTGTACACGGAGTCATTTCATCTTTCTGAAGTCCTTGGATTGAAAAGAGGATCTCGGGATATGGACGCAAGAGGGCGGTATACTAAAGCTTGTTATTAGGGAGTCCTACCGGAATATATCCACGGACAACACCCAGTCTCAAGTCTAGCAACATAACTGAAAATTAATGTTCACAATTAGAAAACTTTATACAATTGTTTTTCATAGTTTCTCAGTACATGGTCCAGCCTAACATCAACAGACGCTGCCCGGGTTAGTGATGAAATTTAATGCTTTCACCGCCCTCGTTGTTTGATATTCCGACGTACTTTGATTGCACCGGAGCCGATGATTACTGACGAGAACTCGCGAGAGATGTACGGAACATCTGTGAGGTGGTGGCCCTGGGAAACAAAGGAGGAATAAAAAGGAAAAATCCAATCACAATGTGCAGAGTGGTGCTCAAGTGGTTTGGACATCGTACTCATGCATGATGGAAGAGTGTAATATAAATGTGGGATTTAACCTTGGAGCCCAGCTAGGGAATCCTCGTGATTGTGTCCTCAAGCAAGACACTTTGCTGTGATTGTTTCTATCCTAGGAGACACAAGGCATCTGTGATGACAGAATAGTTTACTGTGCACATTTGAAAGGGTCCATACATTACAATAAAATGGCCACACACGACCAAGCTTTTAACCCCATTGAGTATGGTTATTTATAGTGAGGGGCCAGGGTGGCCTGTGCAGCCAAGCGAAACAGACACAAGAGGCTTGTGCAGCCAAGCGTAACATACACAATAATCCAACAACGGATTGAAAAATGCAGAAAATGGCATGTATAGACGTCATCCATTTTTTTGTTGCGCCATTTGGCGTCATCCGTACGCAAGGGGTTCAGGGCATGTTGAATGCGGCCATGATAGAACCTTCCACACCTGTACACTAAGCTACAGTAAACCAAGCTTTGTATGACTACAAGCATGGTTTGTATTCAGTCACCCAAACTTGGGGTTGACAAAATGAGGATTTGTGGAAGCCCCAAGCAATGGCCACCCATACAGGTCAATAACAAAGAAAGTGGGATTCATCTATATTAACATGCCTTTGTCATGCTATGACAGGGGTGTGCATTTATGGGTAGCACAGGAATCATGTACCGTAATTTTTGGAATATAGGCCGCGGCTTATACGTTGATTCTCACGCTGAAAAATGTCCCTGCGGCTTTTACTCCGGGCGGCTTATACAGCAACATTTGAAGAATAAAATCAGTCACACAAGGTTCGAAATTCACGACGGCCACGGCGGCCAGTGCCGTCGATGCCCTAAGGCTTAGTTGCCGTGATGCCCCTTGTAAAAATGCACTATTCACGGCCAGTAATTGTGCTGTGCTCCATTAATACTTTGGCCGTTGTGCCCTTCTTGCCGAACCAAGCCCTCAAATTGCAAAATTTTTCAGTACCAAACCGTTGCCGGATCCTACAAAACGGTGCTTTTTCGATCGCGCTGGTAATTGCCCGTGCGCGCGCGTGATGAGCGATCGCGCTAGAGCTTGCACGGCCCGTGCGCCCCATGTAAAAACCTTCACAAAACCTTGATTCCCCAAGCAGACTGGTTTCCGTCCGTGCATTATTTTTCTTCTTTCTCACTGGGGCGGGAACCAGTCACAGCCTAAACACAAGCTCTGAATCCGCGGCCGAATCCGCGGCTAGCTTTAGCCAGGTAGCTCTTACTACAGTAACCCGAACCCCCCAAAGCCAGCTAAGCCATATGTGCAGTTTAGCAATGGTCCAGAGGGAGTAGCGTTGCCTGTTCAACTTAACACAACGAACTCGCCTCGTGCAAACGATCGTGCATAGTGCATGTGTGCTGCGATGACTCGGACACGTGGAAACCGAAGCGTTTTCTGTTTGCGATTTATTCGACAATTATGCCTCGCAGTCGCATCGCTTAATTAATTAAAACGTTCCAGACAAATTGAACTCGACAAGTCGGCTTTTAAGTGCAAGAATGACATGAATCATGATAAAACTCAATTCTGCCCCACGGAACCAAACTCATTTTTACTGGGTGACTTGGAAAAGGAGAGTGACAATGTTGACGCTTTTTCCGGCAGCGATATAGCGCACCGTGATTTCCCGAATGGCCCGTGCGGGGCGTGAACGCAATTTGGCCGGTGAAGATAGCGGCAACGCACGGTAAAACCACTCATGCCGTCGTGCGGCATGCCCGGCACGGGTCGTGTTTCCTCCATGACTATACAACTTAAAAGTTTAGGCAGTGATGGAAATAAGAAAACAAAAATGATTAGCAAATTATACTAATCATATTGTCATTTGATTAGCAATGTGATAAAATTGACTAGCAAAAGAAAACCGCGACAAACTAAATGTTATTATTAATTCGAATCATTTTTTTATTAATATTGATCGATGGGTGTGCTGAAGATATTAAAGCAACGTATTGAACAGTGCTTCGCATTTCTTACTCTTTAATTTCTAAATGGTTAACAAAACAAATACGCAAGCCGTAAGCTCAGTTTTCATTGTTTCTTGGCACCTTCAACATGTCTAAAAGTTTCGCTCACTGCCGTGAGAGACTAATTGTACAAATACACCAGTATGCAAGTAAGACCTCCATCTGGCCTTCGTGCCCTTATCAATTTTTGTCATTGGCCTTGGTGCCTTCATTAGTGGCCTTGGTGCCCCAGGAAATGTTGACGTCACGAACGCCAAAATGGCCTTGGCCCCCAGATTACGAATTTCGAACCCTGGTTGCCGTTTACGTTCGCTCTACTCACGTGTTGGAAATAAAGGAAACCAGTCCAGAGGGACCGAATAGACTTGCAATGTACCGTAAGTACTGTTCACACCTCACAAATCGTGTGGTGCGTCTGTTCGTTTTTGTCTGTTTTATCGTTGTGTAATCCATGTTGTTTATTATTTCACTGGTCAATTGTTGACTGTTGAGCTCAGATTAGTGGTTAAAGTTGTAAAAAATAAAAGAACTGCCGCGCGGCCCACCCAGCCAGGACACTCATCTAGCCCGTCTAAATTGATAATTTTGAGGACTTATGGGTCATTCTATAAATTAGGGGTCCAAGGTGTGACATTTTTTGCTGTCCTTGTTACACCTGACCTGTGTAATTTCCCCATCAAGTATCATTAAAATTGACTTCACACTATTTTTAAATTGTTTGGCAGGTACTTTGCTTTACACAAGCACTCTTGGAGATAGAAGGCATTAAAGAATGTGTCCTGAATTGCAAAATCTTATACATGTCAGATGTAACAGGGACACAAAAATTGGACCCCTAATTTATAGAATGACCCTTATGAAAGTTTATTGGGCTCCGTGCGCGTCGAATGAGGGCGCTGTCTACAGATACTCGTATACCACCAGTAGGATTGCTTTGTCTGTTTGCCGACTCTCGATAATTGCATTTTCAATAAGAATATCATAGCAGGAACCAGACACTTAAATTGAAGTCAGGTAAGATGACGTCGATATTGAACCCAAACTTGCCTTTTCTTTCCGCCTATCTCGTTCGTGCGCTGCTTACACTTTAGGATTGCATGTGATTTCGATAGTGGAACCATTTTACATACGAGCGCTATGCAGCACGATGACTTTTGTGGTTGGTCGTCAGCGCCGCGGTGCGGTTTATACGCTGGTGCGGCTAATACACCAACTTTAAATCTTAATTTGCAGATTTGTGCGTGCTGCGGCTTATACTCCGTGCGGCCTATATTCCGAAAATTACGGTACCTGATTGAAAAAAGCATGGGTACCTGGGTACCCAGTTACCCGTTAAAGAAAGCCAATCTCAAATGTTAAACCTCGGAAATTGCTGTTCATATTGTCATAAAGGTCCGCACGTAAATACATCACATTTGTGCATCAACGCAGCTGCAGTGAGCTCTATTAGTTTTACGTTGTAAATTGCATTTTCGCAAGCGTCATAAACATTAATCTGTTTTGTTTTTCCATGTACCGTGGTTTTCATTTTGAAAATTCCCCACAAATGAAATTCAAAAATGTTCCTTTTCATTGTCTGAGAAATGACCAAGTCATATTTTATTTAAATTAGGGATACTCGATTCCATAATAGCTAATAGCGGTCCGGTACAGCCCTAGTCTGACTCCTTGAAGGCAAAGGAAAAAGATCTGGATGAGGTCAGTCACTATGTCAGAGGCACAGGGACCTTTCTATCGGTACGTCATAGTGAGATCCGCAGTTTGGATCTGTCTTGGATCTTACCTGTGTCAAAAGTGGTTGAGGTAGAGTCAGTGACCCCTTGAGGAGAGTGTTGACCTCCCGCAAGGCATGCTGGGACACTCCTGTCAAAATGTAGAAGATTTTCTGCACGGGGTCAATTCCTCGGACGATACCTGCAATGAAGAATAAGGTAGGATATAATCTGCGTGGAAATGTAATACAAAGAGTGGATCTACCTTGGGCTGAGCTGGGGAGCGCTTAGTTGGTAATGGATGGGTTGTAAGGATGGGACGTTTAAACGTTTAAATGTTGTTTAAACGAAAAAAATTCAAATCCGTTTAGAAATTTTCCCAAACGTTTAAACGGAACTCAAATTTTAAAAATTGGACCTTGTATTTACGCAGTCTACATTTCAGTTTTATTTTTTACAAAGAATCTAGGATCTTTGTAAATGTATTTAATTTACAAAGAAATACAAACGCATTTAGTAGTACACAGTGTATACAATTGTTTGTGTTTGATGTTTTCAATACGCCGCTGGGCCACGATCAATGCTCGACGCGGACGGTACCTCTCTTACGTCCTACACAAATACTGGGACGGGCGGTAGCCTTTTTACAATTGTTGACTAAACGTTTAAACGCTACAGGAAAGTTTTGCTAAACGTTTATAAAATTAAATGTAAATTCCCATCCTTAATGGGTTGGGTTGCACTAAAGCCAACTCGACTTAGAATTTTTGGGCTGGATTGTGAAGCAGGGCCAGGCAGGTTCGACTAAAATGGACAAGGCTAGAGACAGGCTAGGCATGGATGGGTAATACCAACCCGGGTTATGGTTAGGTTTGGCCCCAATAGAGTACCAAAGTGATGATGTCGCCGTGCAACTTCTGAACCAGATTAAACCGTCCTTATGCCAATAATGCTGAATTGCAAGACTTTAACCAAAAGGAACTGTTTCAAATTCACGATGTATGTTAACGATTGAGAACCATTTTCACAATGTGTGGCTTGTTTAGAACCAGTTGTCATGACAACTGACATCACACTTCGGTACTCTATATTGGATTCGGTTAACCTGTTGAATATGGACGACGGCCATAACCATAGTTTGAAAAAGACCACCTGCCTGGTTGATGTCTATAGGTGCATTCCTGTGCATACTCAATCCATTCATGTTTCAAGTATATTATTCTTGAATGGGAGTGCAATGAATAGATGGAGCTTTTTCAAAAATAGCTTTCATTCACACAAAAGGGGGGGGGGGGTCTAAGTGCGATGAATAGGACCACTCTATTCAGTGTGGTGCCTATTGTTTGCATTTACGCTTGGCTGCACAGCCTGTTCTTTGGCATATCAGCACCTCACCAATAACAGCCAGACGCATGGGGTTAAGATTGAGACAGACTGATGATGCCTGAGATGAGAAGTTGGTTTGGTCACCATGTGTTACAATGGAATGGCCTTTACAGGTAACCACACGGATTACGTTGGCATGTGCTGTTTAGGCCAATTTACACATGCAACTTTCTTGTGCGGCATTTTTGCGCATTTTTCGAAATGCGCACAAATCAATGAGCATTTCATCGCAAGACTTTGTCGCATAAATGGAAACACACTCCTTGATTTTTGTCAATTTAGAAAACTGTTGCACGACTGAGTTGCATGTGTGTGTAAATTGGCGTATTGGATTAGCCTTCAAATTGAAGAACTACTACCAGAATCTTAAAGTCAGCGATACATCACTAAAACTAATAGAAATAATTTCTTAACCCCTTGAGTACGGTATTTTACGGGAGACGTCGGGATGCCGCGGCGGCTCTGGCAGCCAAGCGAACCGCTACAATGTGTTTGTGCAGTCAAGCGTAACCTATACACAATAATCCAACAATGGATTGAAACTGCACAAACAGCGGCCAATGGCATCATCCGGCCTGGTGGCACTGTTTAATCCAACAATGGATTGAAACTGCACAAACAGCGGCCAATTGCGTCATCCGGCCTGGTGGCACTGTTTTTTTTGCACCATATTCTGTCATTCGTACGCAAGGGGTTAAACTCTTGCAAATACTCAGCAGGTGTTAGAATTTTATCTGGCCACCATAAGAAAAAGAAAAGACAACATTATGCTACAGAAAGAGAGAGAGAGAGAGCGAGCACCTTACCTAATCCAAGACACTGGCACACAGGGGTTGAGTCAAACACTCTGGGGAGGTCCTCGGACACAGACAGCATCTGTTTAGAAAAAATATAACTAAAAATGGATCCTTTGCAGCTGTTTTGAAATGAGATGAGTGCAGCCGCATCTACACCAGAGGCAGTCGGGCTAGCTTGAGATTACCTGGCAGTGAGCAAGTTTGGGCAAGGACTCATTGGAGGGAGTTCGAGTAGCTCACCCAGATCAACTCGGGTGAAGGCAAATGGGTTAGACACGAGAGCTGGGCTAATAGAACACTCAAACGCCCTCTCCTGTTTATATCAACTAGCACTTGAGTCGGCCGATGGTGTAGTTACAGGCCCCTCTTTATATTTGATCCATTTTGAGTCAAGGTTGCTTTTATCATTCCAAAATGAATTTATCGACCTACTTCTCTCAATTGCAATTTTCTTACATGTTTTGCGGTCGGTGTCTTGTTAATCAGTGCGGTTTTTGCCATCTTTATTTTCGTTTTGCGATTTGTCAAAAAATATAAAAACCCTGCCCTCTATCTACGACATACCTGTTGGTTTTTAATGTCGCAATCTAGTTTGCCAAGTCCAATAACTTAAAAGTGGATTTTGTCCTTACCTTGGCTGGATCGGCTTGGCAAAGTCCCACGAGGCTCCCATTCAGTGCATACAAGACCTGCCTCGGCGAGACGTGGCCATTGGTCACGTGCACGGCAACGGATCGCCACGGCAACACCAATGGGGTCAAAGACGACAGGGCAACTGGCTCCGGCGGCAGTGGGGTGGGCTGGAGCTCGGTCAGGCAGGCCAGCAGGGCCATTGTGCGGTGGTCCGAGGCCTTGTGCTTGGTCCTGAAATGTGGAGACAAGTTTCCAACGTGTGAAGATAGAATTTTCTAAAATTCCAAGTGTTCGTTTACCCTTATTTTCTGCAGTAAAATTGCACTTTTGATTCAAAACTTGAGCTAAACTGTAATCTGGCAACCAGCATTTTTAAAGGTCTGCTTGAAGATAATTTAACTGACCTATCATGGTAGCTGCTTGTCAAACATCACCCAATCACAAAAACCATAATTTGACACTGAACTCGCAAGGTTCTGGAAGCAAGTCACATTTCGCGATAGATCAATTACCCGCTCTGGTCGCCAATATTTGGCACATCCACCTCCAGTATCTCGGGGCAGAGCGCCCTCGGTCGCTCCCCACCATTCCCATCATGCTCTGGGACTGGCCGGTGCCACCAGCCAGCCGTCTGCTCCAGGAACTCCGGGGTCAGTTTCTCGATGAGGCGGGGCTGGATGGGAGACCACAGCTGGACGATGTGCGTCGGCCGGGTCATGTGAACGATGTCGATCAGCAACTGTAGGCCAAGACCTGACGAGAGAATACGACAAGGGTGGTGACATGCGTGATGTTAAAAATAATTCTCTGGCCAGTTTGGGTCTATAAGTCTGAAAATTGGGATAATTTCTTTGATCTATTGAAGATTTATCCTCTAATTTCTTTTTCAAATTACATTGTTCTTTACCCAGGGTATGCCCAAACAGTTTAAACCTGGTTTCCATTGGGGCCCTACATACAATACAAATGACTACACACATGTACAATACATTCCAAATACAACACAATACAACACAAAAACAAATAAAAGATCTGGGCCCAGGAAAACCGTAAGGGTGGTAGGGCTGGCAACCTAAAATGTGGCCAACCCCACCACCTCTCTTGTAGCCCTTTACCTAGAGTGGCTTTTAGCCTTGTATTGGACAACTTCCATAAAAAAGTGTAACAGTTTTACTTTCAATCTTTGATAGTTTCTTTGTAGGACAATTGTTTGGACTTTGAAGTCGAAGAATAGCCTATCACCCATTGGTGTATGGCCCCTCCCCTTAGACCAAAACAAAATATACAGTTTGATTGATCTCACTCTCAAACTTCTCAAAAATATTTCAATGATAATAGACACCCATGGAGCATGTTGCTGTGGCCCCTAAAAATAGGTGCAAATAGTACAGCGGGAAGTATCAGTCAATACAATTTTGGATATCAACCATATGTAATGAAAACATTACACAAAAGTGTTGACGTAAGGCAATTCTTTGTGTGTTTAAGCATTTGGGGCATTCTGTGTTGAAATATAGAGGATGCGATATAATTTCCCCAGCTGCGTTTGCGCTAACCTACAGCAAACAGGTCAACTGTAACGAACAGTTCCAAAATGGTTCTTCATACTCTCCAATTAACCTCTTGAATACGGACGACTGCCATGGCCGCGGTTTGAAAAAGACCACTTGGCCGGTGGTCATCTACACACGCATTCCTGTGCATACTCAATTTATGTTTCAACTTTATTGATCTTGAATGGGAGTGTAATGAACAGATGTTTTTTTTCCCCAACAAAGCTTTCATTCACACGAAAGGGGGCTCCAAGTGCAATGTATAGGACCACTCCAGCGGTTCGGCTTTTACGAACCAAACTGGCATTCCCAAAATTATCTTTATCAACGTTTTTCAGAAAGAGTGCCTTTTCAAGGGATGGTCGAGTACATTATTATATACTACTTTTGAATGATTTTTCCAATCACAGCAATTTTACGACGAATGTCCCAGTTGGACGGCCTCCGAGGCAAATGCGTCCCTCCAAATATATTTTCAGCCGTAATACTTTTTAGGGTACACAATTTTTGCACCTCAATCCGTCACATCCAAGCCATTCTGTCCCTTCAAGCTCTTGAAGACGGACGACTGCATTCCTGCACATACTCAATCCATTCATGTTTCAACTATATTGTTGTTGAATGGGAGTGTAATGAATGGATGGTGCTTTTTCAAACAAAGCTTCTATTCACACGAAAGGGGGCTCCAAGAGCGATGAATAGGACCACTCTATTCAGTGTGGTGCCTATTGTTTGCATTTATATGCTTGGCTGCACAGCCCCCTCTTGGCATACCATCACCCCATCAATAACAGCCAGAGGCAAGGGGTTAATACCACCACCCCACCACCCCCCCCCCCCCCCCCCCCATCCCCAAGGATGGAGTTCGGTTTGATAAAAATGCTGTCTGAAGATTCACATAGAGTTTGATGACGTACCCTGCATCCACCCCATGGTGTTGATAATGAGAGGTTTGTTCAGATGTCCGGTCTGGTACTGCCGGAACAGATGCTTGACCATCTGTAGATAGGACTCGGGGTCGCCTCGTACATTCACGTCACCATAGAAACACAACCTGCAAAACAAGAGAGTTTGAGAGGTGATTTTTAAGACCCCCGCTTACGCTGCAGTATCTTGCAATGACTGCAATCAGAGCTTCCGACATGGAAATGAATAAGGTCCGAAATCCATTCTCGGCCGGTATGTATACCGGGGTCTGGTATCAAACCGATTTAAACCTGGGCTGG
Organism: Hippasteria phrygiana; assembly: GCA_037893225.1. NCBI lineage: Eukaryota > Metazoa > Echinodermata > Asteroidea > Valvatida > Goniasteridae > Hippasteria > Hippasteria phrygiana. The sequence continues at coordinate 875,156 of JAZGUH010000317.1, forward strand.
TATTATCCCCGTCCCAGGCCAGTACAAGTCTACTGGCTCGTCGAATCCTTTATTACTTTTTTAAAAAGATTACGCAACTGTACGTCAATTTCTGTGAATAGTGCAGTTGTAGACACCTTGCTTCACTTACGAAATTATTAATCTCTTGAAGACGGATGACGGCCATAGTCACGGTTTGAAAAAGACAACGTGGCCAGTTGACGTCTATAGGCGCATTCTTGCGCATACTCAATCCATTCATGTTTGAAACTATATTGTTTTTGAATGGGATTGTCCTGAATAGATGGAACTTTTTCAAACAAAGCTTTCATTCACACGAAAGGGGGCTCCAATATGACGAATAGGACCACTCTATTCAGTGTGGTGCCTATTGTTTGCATTTACGCTCGGCTGCACAGCCCCGATCTTGGCATACCAGCACCATATCAATAATAAGCGGGCACAAAGGGTTATTATTTCAATTTTTTGGGTAATAAAGTTTTTAAAATTTGCAAAAATAACTACATTTCCAACAGAAGTCCAAGAGGTACCAAACAAAATCTAATTCCATACCCTTTCCAGCCACATAGGATAACAAAAAAATTTGATAAATATGGGTCACAAATAATGTCAATCTATGATTGTTGCCACAAATGAAAGACAACTAAAAATCACTGAAGCGGTAACATAGCAAAGGGACCAATTAAAAAAAATTATATGCAGTCTTCAAATGTAAGGGGCCATTTAAAATTTGAAATGTTTTAAAATTTCGATTTCTTTTCGAAAATGTAGGTGGGTGGGTCAAGGTAAATTATTGAAAATCGAAATTTACTTTTTAATAAAAAACAAAGGAAAATTAAAAGAAATGCTCTTTTAACTTGCCAATTCCACTCCCGAAATTTGATTCGTTTGTTTTTTTCAACCCAGGCTATACCCGTACGGCCTATGCGTAGTCTTAGACGTTGTATCATCCGTCCATTGTTCAACAGAGTGGTTATTCTATACTTCATAGACTGGTCTTATGGCTTTATGGCATTAGGCACAGCACTGCCATACAGGGCTGCAATTAAATATTAAATACCGCAATTAAATACCGCAGCAGAGTTGAATTGAAAAAAAAATGACTTGGTAAAAAAGTTGGCGGCAAATTAACACTGGCCGCCACATAGGTACATTGTATAGTGGATCATTCCTCCGTATGGGTGCACGATCTGAAGTTGTTTTAAGCCTATGCGTTTGTACATTAGGATTTTAAGATCGCTAACCTTTCACAAAATTGTTATCATGCCGTAATTTGTAGACGATTTTATCGCAATATCGGCGATATAGCGGGAAAAAATATCGACTACGGAAAACAAAATCAGTATCGCCAGTGCTAGGTCAGAAGCTGATTATGAAACACTAGAAGTCATCAGGGCACGTGTTAAAGTGGGGGAGATCCACAGCTGCACCACGCTGTCATGAAACTGGGCATTTAAACATTGAACATTTTGAATGGCCCCTAAGAATAAAAAAATGTAATGCATTACAGCACACTTGATTCATTAATCCCTTGAAACCCCGTTATTTCTAATGAGGCGTTGGGGTGCTGGGCCAGCTTGTGCAGCCAAGCAAAACAGACACAAGAGGCTTGTGCAGCCAAGCGTATTATACACAATAATACAACAACGGATTGAAACTGCAGAGATTGCATGTATAGACGTCATCCGGCCAGGTGGTAAATTTTTGTTCTTTTTTCGTGAGACGTCATCCGTCTTCAAAGGGTTAATACAGCGAGTGTTGAAATGTTACCACGTCCATTTATAAGTTTGTTTTTCAGCCACTAAGGGTGCGTTCGAGCGAGTTACTCGTGTTAACACGAGTATACTCTTGAGCACACGAACGGCAGGAGTATACTCCCACTCAGACCGAGAGTATACTCCTGCACCGGAGGTGTCGTCACGTGATTGTTTCCACTTAACATTTTAAGATGGCGGAAAGTAAACATTTCGGACTTTCCCAATGAAGTTTTGTGATCGTTTTTCGATTGTTGAACTGACCTTTGGATTATATATTGTCATAAATATGATACATAAGGGAAAACTATATTCAAATTTGTGTGCACATCCAATGGAAGATTGTTTGCGTAGTTGGCAAACGTTGGCAACGTTCGCGTGAGTGGAACGCAGCTCTAACCTTGACCGTTAGTGCGACGCGGTTCGAGAGTAATGCGTAGGCAATATTTTCCTGCACCCGCGAGTATCAAGAGTAACACGCTCGAACGCACCCTAAGTGATGACAAACTTTCACAACTGTAAAGAATGATTTACTTACTTTTCAGCTTCTCTTGAGTGAGTGAAAGGTGGACCTGCATTTATATACGACAAACAGATGAGTTGATGTTGAAGTGTTAACATCAATTGCACGGCATGTATTGCAAAAGTGATTCTATTTCAATTCAATTTTCTGTTCTCACCCTCCTCCCAGTGAGTTTCAGAAAAGTCAAAATCATAATCAATATCGTCATGAAAAAGTAATGGAGAATGCACAAAAAGCATACAATGCCTATGACATGTAGCCAGCGTTCACTGTTCTTTAGCCCTGTTCCACAGTCAGTAAAATCACATTGTTAGTTTAACACAGGTCAATCGTGGAGGATGTGTGTACTGTACTTTGCTGCTGAGGAAATTAAGGCTAAGCCCATTTATAGAAACAATGCGCACAACAGGGGTGAGATTGGCCAAAAATGAAAAATCCACGAAATCCACGAAAAATCCACGACGACCCTAGATCAACATATAGTTTGTATTTTCCTAAAGGTACCGCCTTAAAATATCCGTTTTTATTGGTCTATATCCACTTTTACAGGTAAAAACACCATTAGGACAACACCTCAGGAATTCCAGATTGCAAAAGAGATACTTTTAAAATTCTAAAATCCCGACAAAAAATCCTGAAATCAGTAAAAATCCTGACAAATCTCACCCCTGTCACAAGCGTTTTGAAAGTGCACACATCATGCTTTACATTGACAAGTCAAATGATGCAATAGAGTTTTCATTTTTAAAACGTTAAAGAGATTTACCTAACAATGGCTGTGTGACGTGCTGAAGTGACAACATCCCCGGTGAAGTAAATTCAGTCTGCGCCATGTCACACTCCAGATAACAAATGCTGCCCACACTGAGAAACAGAAATTAACCACAAAAGAGAAAAAGGAATATTAAATTGAAATACTTCAATGTACACATTCCCTTCTTGTAACAAACAGCAACGTCTCATAAATGTTGAAAAATTCTTGGATTTATCTATCAAGCAAGACGGTGGAAACATTTGCCAAGAAAATTGTAAGTGAGATTATGCCACAAATATGGCCTTATTGTAGTTGTTTGCAATGTAGTATTACCATTATATATTGTTATAGGGCCTAAATGTTAACCCCTTGATAACGGGGCACTGCATGTTATCGAGAGTGCGTACTCCCGGCCGGGGTTACCGATAGAGGGCGGTGAAGAGCACCGGACAAGTGAGTGGGCACAAAGGCCGTGGATAAAGTGCTGGCATGCGGGGATTTTTTTAGGGTGGTGCAGCCAAATATCTCTTACAGGGAGTATGAATGAAAAGCCTCATCTATTCATTACACTCCCCATTCAAGAACAATATAGCTCACCGAACTCTATTCACCGCGAAACCCACACCAGCCACAGCTGAATGGTGAACAGTACGTGCTTGAATGTACATTTACAACACACGTAAACAGGCCCACTGCCGCATGGACCTACGAACGTCGTGCAGGATTGCGGCTACAGACGTCAACCAGCCCAGTAGCCTTGCCTCATGCCACCATCCAGATTCAAAGGTTAACTCTACGGTGTGCCATGGCGCTGTTTTGTTAAGTAGGTCACCGTGGTCTAACAGTGCCTGCATATTGTCATGGCACACCACAGGGTTAAAGATTAGTCTACAAATGTATACAAAAAAATTCAACAACTCTCTGAGCATCACTCACGAATCTTTGGTAAACAAAAATAAGCTCACATCAATGAGCACCCTCAATAGCTTATTCATTACAAGGCCAAAAGTTATGGCTTGCGACAATGTCCCCAAGTAAAAACACACTGCCCGAGACTCTTCATTTGCTTAAAAAATTACCAAGTTATTACAAAGTCACCTTTCAAATTGAAACCACCCGAGTGCTCTTGAAATGTGGTTTTTTTTCCAATTGTGAATTGGCAGAAGTCATCTCACAGAAACTTGCTCAACAAATTCCAACAAATTCCAACAAATTCCAACAAATTCCAACAAATTCCAACAAATTCCAACAAATTCCAACATGGTCCAATGCAAGACTTTTGAGACGTTGGTGATGGCAGCAGACATACCGGTCCCCTTTGTAAGTTCTGAGTGTGCGCGCGTAGTTCTGAGCATGCCCGCGTAGTTCTGGGCATGCACACGACCGGTGAGAACAATGGAAAAGGACCGGTATGTCTGCTGCCACCAGTGTCTCAAAAATCTTCCACTGGAATTGAGTTTGCTGATTGTTGTTATCCAGGTGGAAATCGAGTATTCCAATCAAAGACCAATTCAATCCAATTTACTGAAACTGGAATACAGTTGCAATGAGTTGGATAGTTTTTGTCTCCAGAACTGTAGGCAGTTTTTTTTTTGTCAGAGGGAGCAAAGGGTGGGAGGTGCATGGCTATTTTCAAGGGAGGCAAGCATCACAATTTTCTGGCTCAAATTTGAAATGTTTGTACAAAAAGTCCCCCAAATTCTCTTAGCCCCCAGCAAAATATTTTGAAGGGGGGTGGGAGACAGAGAGGGGGAGGGGGGAGGGGGGGGGGGGGGAGTGGGAGGTCAAGTTTTTCATTGGTGTATTCATAGCGTTTACACATACGTTCAAACTGAATGCATATCAACACACATTAGATGCCAGGGCACCGTCCAGACATACAAATAAAAATAGGATTTTCTACAGGAGGGCAAAGAGGGGGAAATAGTGGGGCAAGGGTTTCCACAGGGAGGGAGGGGGGCAGGTGTAGGCTTGGGCAATTCCATGCACGAGTCAACTCTACTCGATTCCATTTTTTTTTTAGGAGTCGACTCCCTGAAGTAGCAAATTTTTACTTCTTATGAGTAGATTCCAGCATGATTTCAGGCACTGTCCGATTCCGAAAATCGCAACTCAAAAAAAAAAAAAAAAAAAGCATGTGCGGAACTTCACAGAGCCAGCTATTTTGTCCATAAATAATCACGTTTTGTGTGTACTGTATGGAGTCCATTCTGAATGGAATCACGATTCCTACTCAGGGTTAGAATCGACTCTAGAAATGTTGGAGTGGCCCAAACCTAGACAGGTACCCCATCTTACCCCCCTCTAGCTACATCTTTTCTTTATGAGTATTGCCCAACACAAGGCCAAAAGGCCACTCAAGGTTCAAATTATAAAAAGACCAGAAAAGACCAGGATAAAAGGTATCTATTCACGTTATTTGAATTTTGACAGATTATAGGTGGAAGGGAAGCAGGTTACATGTAAAGAGTTCCAAAGGGAGGCAGTGCGAGGGGAAAAACTTGAAGAGTATCTCACAGTACTAGCCTTTGAAACAACAACAGTAAAAGGATGTGATGAGACAGCCAGACGAGTAGAGTGCCTGAAAGTTTGGATGGGGGGGAACTAATGATGAAAGGCCACTGGAACACCTTCCATGATAGTATCGATAAAAGAGGCTCAATGAAGCAACAGAGCGTCAGACATGAAGGGATTCCAGGGAAGATGCCAGGTCCCGACCGACCGACCGACCGACCGACCGACCGACCGACCGACCGACCGACCGACCGACCGACCGACCGACCGACCGACCGACCGACCGACCGACCGACCGACCGACCGACCGACCGACCGACCGACCGACCGACCGACCGACCGACCGACCGACCGACCGACCGACAATCTCCAGCTGACCTACCTGGGTATTATGGAATTGATAAGGTAGCGGCAAAGGGTAGATTTCCCAGTGTTCTTCCAACCACACACCAGCACCACCGGCATGACATCTGTGGCATGCAACCAGTGGTTTATTGATTTGCTAACAGTAGGGTAGTCGGGTAAGGTGTTGAATACTGCACCGGGAGTGTTTGGGGTGGTGGGTTGAAAGCCAACAGATGCAGCAGCTGTGAGATTTGAGGTCCAGGCTTCATCTAGTTCGGCGTACTGAGGTTTGAAGTGAAAAATAAAAAAATTGAATGACAAGCATTTCACAAGTTCTCAAGCTACTCATTGTCCAGATGTCACAAAATCTAAATCTAAGTCAAAATCAATTTTTTTTTTTTTTTTAAGCAATTGGCCCATTACAAGGATGAAAGTCACTCTAAAGGGCTACAGAGATAGTAGTGTTGCTAAAAAAAACCAACAGTTTTGCTTGGCCCGGACCTAAACCTCCAACAGAAATAGGATAAAGGACCAATCTTCAACAGAAAGCCGGAGAAATTGTCCAAATTTTCAGCCCTCCGGACCAAGGTGGGAGAACTTCCAGAGATTACCTCACCCTCCCAAAATAGCACCCACGTAGTAGTAATGGCTGCAATGGTGATAATTTTTTTTTACAATCAATGAAAGTGAGGTTTGAACAGTAAGAAAAAAATCACTTACATCAAAATGTCTGCATGTTGTCTATGAAACAAATCAAGAATAGAAAAGACACTTTTATGATTTTTGTTAATAGGCAAACGTTTTACTTTTTTTTTAGGAAATGAAAAAAAGATAAATAGGCCTATCTGTTTTAATAGCATCCTGTCTTTAAAAAAAGGAAGCATAGGCGTGTTTTCTGCATGAGGTATGGAACAAATTATAAAATGTGCCCCAAGGTCAAGAAAATCTCATTCCTTCTCCCAAGAATTTCTTTTTAGTCTCTTTTTGGGTATTTAAAAAAAAAAAACAGCAAAACTGTGAGAACTGTATACGTACGTCAGCCTACTAACACGACACTGGTAGGCAAGTTTAAAACACAATCACCACAGGAATATGCAACCAAACAAAAATAATTTCATCAACAAACCACAAGGGAAAATAACAAAAAAAAAAAAAAATTCAGAGTGAACAAAGAAAAGTGGAAGGAACTGGATTTGAACCCGTGACCTCCAAATTATTGTACCGGTGCTATCTGTTCTGGTGGCCTCCCAATTCATCATAATCCATATGACTTCTGATTAGTGCCCCAAAGAAAGATTGACAAATTGGGAACTTCCAACATACGGAAAGATAGCTCAGTTGGTAGAGCACCAGTACAGTAATCCGAAGATTGCAGGTTCAGATCCTGCTCCTATACTAGTTGTCTTTGTTCACTCTGAAAAAAAAAAAAAAAGATTTCTTATTGTGAATTTGATTACCTCTTTAGGTTCAGGACTACTGAAAAGATTGCCGAATCCAGGGAAGCGTTCAACATAATCTACAGAACGATCCTCCGACATCTTGAAGATGAGGGCTACTGAGAACCTACCCTCCAAACCTTGCAGACTCTCAGCTATCTCCGTCTCGCCCTTCATGCTCAGGAACGCATCCAGGCTCTCAACCAGGCTCCTTGGGGACGATGCTCCAACACTGTCTGGGCAACCTGACAATGTCTCTAGGCAAAGTGCGCAAGAGCTGCTTGGGGAATACAGCGGGTAGAACTGGAGGTCCGGGCTGGGGGTGATCAGGAATCCCAGAACCGTGACCGAACCGTGGAGGGAACGGACAAGCACACGGCCGTGGAAACTGAACTTGCTCTGGCGGGGAAGTAGGACGAGGCACTGGTCACTCTTCAACAGCTTTAGAATTCTGAGAAAGGGAAAAGGTATTAATTTAGGAGGGGAGGGGGATGGGGTACGTGTCTCCCCCTCCCATTGTAATGCCTCTGTGGAAAACCAACCATTCGCATTCTTTCAGTACCTTGTACTTGTTTACATGGGTGAATTGGAGGTCCAGAGTGGGTGGGGATGGGGTGAACTAAGCCCAAATGTGTCCCCCCCCCACCCAGTTTTATCTGTCTGTCCACTCTCGGCAAAAACTGAAAACTGTCAACTCTCAGCCAAAATGTACATACTGATATCGCTTGCTGCAATCCGAGCCTCTGTTATCATTTTATTTTGGGAGGAGATATTGAGATATTTTTTTTTACCCATGTTAAAGATTGATGTAGAAAAAGTGGGGTGTGTATATTTTCCACAAAACTGCCCGTCCAATATTTAAATTAGTTCTGCCAGTCCCCTGGACAGGCAGACAGGTGGCTATTTCAAACAGCCAATTTCAAACTGGATTGAGATAGCCAAGTGTTTTTAGACACCTTGCCTTTCATCCTTCAATTTACACAACTCCTTTCTCATTACTACTTGATTCTCACTGCTGAACGCAGCTTGTGGAGTATTTTCCAATCACACTTAGTTATAATTCGACTTGGAATATGCAAAATCGGACACTGACAAAAATTACTGCGTAAAATTCCGTAGCATTGTCTAAGGGGTGAGGCTACGCGACAATGAGTGATAGGTCAAATGGTTTATCAGGTATGCAACCTGGAATAAAAAACAAAACGAGGAAATTCCAATCTTTACAAGACTTTGTACAGTGTTTTTCAATGGCATAAGTGTGAAGTGAAAAACGAGGAAATCAGCTGATCCAAGGAAAAGTTGCATGCCTAGTTTATTGGTAAAATGATGCGAGGGTGAAAGGCACTTGAATTTCTACCTGAAGGACGGGTCGGTTATGGTTTCTTTGGCAGATGAGCTGCTCGTTTGTTCCTCCTGTTCCTTGGGGAGATCTACAGGGCTGGCCTCATCCCTGTCGTCTCTTTCATCCACATGACGTCTTGAGGATGATTGGATGTCAACGTCTGGATCTCTTATGTCCACTGCTGTTTCACTGACAGCTGGTCGCAATGTTAAAGTATCTAGTGAGTCTTGGGCAACATCAGGTCGGTCCAGGTCAGCTTTTTCATCAGTTTTGTTCTGGGTTGGTTCAAGATTTGATTTGCTGGGCACTACTTCATCTTGTTTGTCAGTATCTTTGACAAGATTGTCTGCATTCTCCTCCATCTGTACGTCTTCCATTTTGGAATTGTGTGCAGACTCATTGCTGGACGTCACATCAGACATGTTCCTCTTCTTCTTTGCCTTCCTCTTTGCCGCTCCCCCATCCTGACCACTTGGCAAGTCAGGTTTGTGGTGCTCGGTTTTCTTGGACCTCTTCGCAGCTTTATCCAAGGATGACATTTTCTTTTTCCTTTTCACTCCATCCTTCTTTGGGATACCACTTTCTAAATCTCGCGCAGCTTTTTCGCGTCTGTGAGTTTTGTCTCTGTGCGACTTGACAACATCCCTGATGATGTTGCCCCTGCTTCGCTTTGATCCTCTAGCAGATGAAGCTCTAACTGATGTCCTAGGATTTAGCCTGCTTCTTGAATCTCTGATAGTTTTGGAAAGTTTAGAGGAAAGTGGTTTGTTACCAAGGTCGACAACAAACACGCTCTGTATTGGTCTCTCCTTTGTTGTAAAGTTTTTGAGTTTGCTGTCTCGCATGACGACATCCTCCAGCCAAGTGTGAGAACTTTTGGTTCCTAGATGTGGTGTGTTACCTTGGTAATGAGAACTTGGCGCAGGCTCCCTGCTCTTGTTAATTTTACCACTGCCTTTCTCAGTTGGGCAGAGACTCACAGTCTGTAGAGTGCCTGATTTGGAACCAGAGCCCAGATCCACAATGGTGATGGATGGGGAAGAATGAACAGATGCTTTCGTTGATTCAAACGATTTTTCTTGCTCCTTCTGTTCACGAGTTGTTTGGGTATCATCCTTCAGCTCTTGTTCACTTGACGATGGGTCCACTTCCCAAATGCATTCAGACGAGGGTTGCCAATGGTCTTGGAAAGGAACACTTCTTGGAGGGGTGTCTTGCTTGGCAGTGTGTTTTCGTTTTCTTCTCTTGTTTAAACTAGTGTCCAAAGTGCGAGTCCTTGCTTTTGCCGTGGTGCCCTTTGCTTTGTGGACAATAACCACGTGTTCGCTTTTCTTGAGAACTGCCTCTCGTGATTTCTGCCTTGATTGCCCACCTTGAAGCAAAGCTCTGACGTCTCTTTTCACAGTCTTTGACAGCTTGGTGCCTGTGGTTGCAGATACTGATTTGGTTTTTCCAACCTTGCTCCGTAATCTCTGCGTCTGCTTCTCAGCATGTTTTCTAGAAGCTGTTTGCCTTAATGACTTTCCCATCTTGCATCTCGATGTACATATGGACGCTAGATCTGCACGAGATTAAACAGCATAAATAGAAATGGTTAAGTACCTATCAATTGTCCCCCCACTCCACTACCCCCCCCCCCCCCCAAATGTGGGGATTGTCAGTTTAGAAGTGACCAAACCCCTGCCCCTGTGGCACTATTCTCCTGCACAAAAGTATCGGGTTGATTTTCATTTCTACTCAAAGAAGGACCAAGGTCTGCATTCTTGGGCCAAAAAAAGTTACCAATCCCGACGTCTGGAAAGATTTGCTTGATAGTAATAAGCAGTGACTTTTGCTTAGCAGAGAAAATTAGCAAGAAACAGTTGTGCTAAATAGCTCCATGACACTGGGTCATATCTTGAAGGAATAACAAATCACTGACTAGCAGTAGCACTTTCTGAAAATAGCTCGACAATCAAGGCCGGATCTAGCTCGAAAATTCTAGCTCTTGGTTCATGACATGTGAGATTCGCCATGGCGAATCTCACATGTCATGAGCCAAGAGCTAGAATTTTCGAGCTAGGCCGGATCCAGAACACAATTTGTTGGGGGACAAATTTTGTTTCCCCGAAAGAGGGGCCCCCAAAAAATGTGCACAAATTACAGATAAAACGGAGGGTTTTTGCTTCCTTTTCTTTTACTTTGTTTTATTTTGTATGTGGGTGTACGCAGTGGCTGCCTTTTTTTTTGGGGGGGGGGGGGGACCATGTCCCCCTTTGGCCCTCCCCCCAGGCACAAACAGCATAGACCTTATCGCAAATACCGCCTGGATGAGACGTCACAATGGTTACTACTAGTACTACTAGTACTAGGGACGTGTGAAAGAAACGTGCACCAAAATTCGCTTCTATTTCCTTCCCACAATCCCTTGTGACCATTGTGACGTCTCGCGGTATTTGCGATATGGTCTATGGAGCTATGCACAAACATTCAGTGACAATTGCTCCTGTTTCCTTCTCACAATGCCTCTTGACGTCTTAACGTTTGCAGGCGGTATTTCCATGATGAAACAACACAACGTCATGAACGTTAGGCCTATGGGGGAAATTTTCTAATAAACCTTTTCGACATTCTCAATGCACTGTGGGTTTGGAGGCCAAACAAACCATGTCATTTATACACAAACCTATGCTATGGCACTGTGAACCAGTCCAAATATTAATTGATGTTATGCTAAATATCTGTCATGAGTTGAGCGATACCCTTTTCACATATCTTTGCATGGAACATAAGGAAAATAATAACCAGAAAAATCTATTTTAAATGGCAATAAAAATAAAGGAAATAATTGGGGAATCCCTCTCAGGGTACCAGTTACTGATGAATGCAAATTTCTGGAATTAGAACAGCTAGTAATGTCACATTGTTAGCCAATCAGAAGAGGATTTTTGCAAGCATGACAACGAACATGTGACCAATGCGACCAATCACGTCCGTTCTAATGTGCTTGCTCTTCTAATGCCAGTTACGCTGATGCAGTTCCCATGATGCTTGAGAATGTCGAAAAGGTTTCCCACATGTATCCCGTTTCTGAAATGTTACGCAAATAAATACATGTAGCTGATGTTTTCCAACTCGACTCACATTTAGGATGATGTCATCGTGGTTCATATACCCCTCCATGATATAGTCCGCGGTTTGTTACGCACTTTAAGTTAACATTAAACATTTTTATAAAACCACGTCTGCAATACCGCGTGGCCGGCTAGCCGCTACGTCCACGTATTTGTAGTTTAGGTTTTTTAGAAACTATTGAGGGCGCTGAGATCTTATTATTATCGTCGCCAGTTGAACGGAAATTACGAGGATTTATGTTTGAATATATCGTGGGTATTAATCTCGTATTGTCATGATTGTGATCGATGGAGTTAATGTTACTTTGCATCGTGTTTTCCACCGGTGTGACTTGGTTTGGACACCATCCATCTGCCTGTGTGTTTGGTGAGTGGAGTACACAGTGAGTGAGATAGTGCGACAGTTCCGGATCAAGTTTTCGTACAAACCGCTGTACACGTACAAATGTACATCCGCTGGTGTTCGGAGTTTCTGTGTCCGAGTGACAATACCTCCTCTTCATCTTAAAACCAAACATGTCCACATAGACTCAATTTAAAGGGAATTAAATCTCAGTTTTGTACAGGATTAAACGCGACAGTTCCAGATCGTTTGCGACAGGACACCTGTCCACGTACGCGTACGCTGACGTACCAGTACCACCTCATCGCGTATGCGCCTCGCGACGACGTGCGTGTGCTGCGCTTTCTAGTTTTATCCTACATACATAATGGGCCTGAGAGTCCGCCGTGCGTCCTAAACATTTTAACAATCATGCATCAGCTTTAAAAAAAACGGATGGAGTTCCATATCCGGACATCACTTATTTTCCCTAAATATGACTTAAGACTACCAAAAAAGTGTAAATCTGATCATGGAGGAAGGAATGATCTGATGAAGAAACACGAATTTAGGAGGGGAAAATTTTCAACTTATTCTTTGAAAATACTTTGGCGGTGTGAAGTTGGTTCCTTATTCGATATTCGACATTCAATATTGAACCAGTAACCAGTTCCTTATTCGATATTCCAATACACAACACACGGTGTACAAACCCGCCATGACTCGCCGAACCCAAAGTCGCATCCACGTTCGGAAATGAATACTAGACTGGTTTACTGTCCCGCCAAGAATAACGGACTTTGTTAAAACCCGTAGCCAAAGCAGCAGCAATAGTGTGTGTCAGACGAGGGGGTGGGAACTACGGGTTCAGGATAGAGGATCTCAACACGGATAAAGTTGTTTTGACATGATCGAGAGCTTTATTATCTTATTTCTTTTTTAAAGATGCGTTTGTCAAATTTATTTTACATTTTAGGTCACATTTCGCCATTAGGTTTGTACACAAAATCAACGTCCGTGAACAATCCCTTTAAAAGTATGAAGGACCCCTTGGACCGGGCAAGGATAGTAATGGAGGGATGCAGGGGGACCCAGAGAACCGTCAAAAAATAGTGCCTGCCTGGTCCAAGGGGTTCGCGTATTTTTAAAGATTTTTTGAAGATCCGTTTATCTTAATGCACAGATCGCCATTAGGTTTGTACACAAAATATACGTCCGTGAACAATCCCCTTTAAAGTATGAAGGACCCCTTGGACCGGGCAAGGATAGTAATGGAGGGATGCAGGGGGACCCAGAGAACCGTCAAAAAATAGTGCCCGCCTGGTCCAAGGGGTTCGAGTATTTTTTTTTTAAATTTGAAGATGCGTTTATCTTAATGCACAGATCGCCATTAGGTTTGTACACAAAATAAACGTCCGTGAACAATCCCCTTTAAAGTATGAAGGACCCCTTGGACCGGGCAAGGATAGTAATGGAGGGATGCAGGGGGATCCAGAGAACCGTTAAAAAATAGTGCCTGCCTGGTCCAAGGGGTTCGAGTATTTTTAAAGATTTTGTGAAGATGCGTTTATCTTAATGCACAGATCGCCATTAGGTTTGTACACAAAATATACGTCCGTGAACAATCCCCTTTAAAGTATGAAGGACCCCTTGGACCGGGCAAGGATAGTAATGGAGGGATGCAGGGGCATCCAGAGAACCGTCAAAAAATAGTGCCTGCCTGGTCCAAGGGGTTCGCGTATTTTTAAAGATTTTTTTAAGATGCGTTTATCTTAATGCACAGATCGCCATTAGGTTTGTACACAAAATATACGTCCGTGAACAATCCCCTTTAAAGTATGAAGGACCCCTTGGACCGGGCAAGGATAGTAATGGAGGGATGCAGGGGGACCCAGAGAACCGTCCAAAAATAGTGACTGCCTGGTCCAAGGGGTTCGCGTATTTTTAAAGATTTTGTGAAGATGCGTTTATCTTAATGCACAGATCGCCATTAGGTTTGTACACAAAATATACGTCCGTGAACAATCCCCTTTAAAGTATGAAGGACCCCTTGTACCGGGCAAGGATAGTAATGGAGGGATGCAGGGGGATCCAGAGAACCGTCAAAAAATAGTGCCTGCCTGGTCCAAGGGGTTCGCGTATTTTTAAAGATTTTTTGAAGATGCGTTTATCTTAATGCACAGATCGCCATTAGGTTTGTACACAAAATATACGTCCGTGAACAATCCCCTTTAAAGTATGAAGGACCCCTTGGACCGGGCAAGGATAGTAATGGAGGGATGCAGGGGGACCCGTAGAACCGTCAAAAAATAGTGCCTGCCTGGTCCAAGGGGTTCGCGTATTTTTAAAGATTTTTTGAAGATGCGTTTATCTTAATGCACAGATCGCCATTAGGTTTGTACACAAAATATACGTCCGTGAACAATCCCCTTTAAAGTATGAAGGACCCCTTGGACCGGGCAAGGATAGTAATGGAGGGATGCAGGGGGACCCATAGAACCGTCAAAAAATAGTGCCTGCCTGGTCCAAGGGGTTCGCGTATTTTTAAAGATTTTGTGAAGATGCGTTTATCTTAATGCACAGATCGCCATTAGGTTTGTACACAAAATATACGTCCGTGAACAATCCCCTTTAAAGTATGAAGGGCCCCTTGGACCGGGCAAGGATAGTAATGGAGGGATGCAGGGGGACCCAGAGAACCGTCAAAAAATAGTGCCCGCCTGGTCCAAGGGGTTCGAGTATTTTTTAAAAAAATTTGAAGATGCGTTTATCTTAATGCACAGATCGCCATTAGGTTTGTACACAAAATAAACGTCCGTGAACAATCCCCTTTAAAGTATGAAGGACCCCTTGGACCGGGCAAGGATAGTAATGGAGGGATGCAGGGGGATCCAGAGAACCGTCAAAAAATAGTGCCTGCCTGGTCCAAGGGGTTCGCGTATTTTTAAAGATTTTTTGAAGATGCGTTTATCTTAATGCACAGATCGCCATTAGGTTTGTACACAAAATATACGTCCGTGAACAATCCCCTTTAAAGTATGAAGGACCCCTTGGACCGGGCAAGGATAGTAATGGAGGGATGCAGGGGGACCCATAGAACCGTCAAAAAATAGTGCCTGCCTGGTCCAAGGGGTTCGCGTATTTTTAAAGATTTTGTGAAGATGCGTTTATCTTAATGCACAGATCGCCATTAGGTTTGTACACAAAATATACGTCCGTGAACAATCCCCTTTAAAGTATGAAGGGCCCCTTGGACCGGGCAAGGATAGTAATGGAGGGATGCAGGGGGACCCAGAGAACCGTCAAAAAATAGTGCCCGCCTGGTCCAAGGGGTTCGAGTATTTTACTTGTGACTGGACTTCAAAAAAAATGAATTGGTAAAAAAGTTTGCAACAACACTGGCCGCCACGTGCTTGGTCATTCCTCCATATGGGTGGATGAAGTTGCGATATTGTGACAGAGAGCTTTGGCTGTGTTAAGTTTTTAAAAGTTGTTTATGCGTTTGTACATTAGGATTTTAAGATCGCTAACCTTTCACAACCTTTTTATCCTGCCGTAATTTGTATACGATTTTATCGCCATTGCGGGGAAAAAATATCGACTGCAAAAAAAATCATTATCGCTAGCGCTAGGTCAGAAGCTGATTGTGAAATACAAGAGGTAATCAGGGCACATGTTTACATATGATGCACGATATGGGGCAGAGGGAACCCCCCTCCCTCTTTTGTGTTTGTCATTGTGTTCGTGGAATCTCAGTAATTCTTTTCAGATGTCTAGGGGGATGTGTTTTTAGGTAACAATAGTCTGGAGAGTGTATAGGGTATAGGGACAAAAGGGGGGTACCCCTCTGCCCCATATCGTGCTGGGTATAAATGGAAAATCAATATTTTAAGATCGAGGAAAATTGAGGTGGGTGGGTGGGTCAAACAAATTTTTAAAAACAAAAACAACAAAAACAAAAACAAAAGAAACGAAATTTTAAAACATTGAAAATGTGTGTACCATGTATCTAGAATTGAAGGGAAGTCCGCTTAAGGTTTAGTTTAGGACGCTAAGGCAACTATTCAAAACTAGAATAATAAATGGAGGCAGGATCAAAAGATACGATTCTCAAATTGGATTATCAAATGTTAAGTGAATGATTGCTCTTGATTCAGACAAAATAAATAAATGAATGACAGTCAGTTCCCCCACAGAATCATTAAAATGTGTGGTCTGATCCTTCCCTTCTAAAATCAGAGACAAGAGACAAGTGTCAATATCACGTGAATAAAAATTATTTTGCACTTACCGATTACCTAGAATAATTTTGTTAGAATCTTTGGTGTTATTAATTACCGATAATATGTTTGGGCGTCAGTATCTATAAATAAATAAATTGTAAATTTTGGGTAGTTGGTATAAAATGAAATGTAACTTGGCATGTTGAACCCACCGTACCTCTTTCGTTGTTAAGCAAAATAGGTGGGGTGAGGTTATCGAGTCGTTTTCATTGGTTGGTAGGACTGCCACACCTTAAACAAATTAGAAGTAAGATGGTTGTACTGAATTTGATTGGTTGTTGGGCCATCATATCCATTTATTGATACACAAATTAGCCAACCCTTCCAATAAATTTGGTTATTTTCTATTGGTTGATTTTATATAACGTCATCTTGGAATTTGGGGATTGGCAGATATATCGGGGAAATTGAATTTTTGGGGAGAGTCTGCGCTTGAGTTTACCGGGGAGAGGGCCATCGCCGGGCCAGCCTCGATGTTTTTGGATGATTTCGGTTATTTGAGTTATTGAGAACTCTTACGTTTGTTGTGTCCGAAATCATGTAGTGGCAATTGAGTGCCATTTTGTTGTTTTGCGTGGACCAGTTCTCCAATCCAAATAAGTATCTGCCAAGTGCCAATTTTCAACCAGGGGTTTGAACTTCTCTACGAAACCAGGATAATTCCTGTAAGTTATCGTATTTAATATTTTCTTGCCATATAAATCGTTTGCATTTCTGTATAATTGCATTTTGGATCGAAATGTCATTTTACTGTATTTGATATAAACGGCCATTTCTACTAAATCAATTTTGCAACCTTGCCAATTTTAACCGAGTTTGAGTGCCAACTAAAAATCTATGAAGGGCAAGCAATGTATTTAAATGTAAAATTGGAACTTAGTTTTTAACATTGGATCTATTTCTATAGGGTTTCGTGATACACTGGGAATCACCAGTACATTTTGCTACTACCGGGGGGTAACCGTAGCTACCTATGTGCGTTGACGTGATGACTGGGTGTCATTTACCATGGAGTCTTTCATCAAGCCTTGGGTGGTGTGCCAAGTCTACCGGGGGTTACTGACTGGCTGATGGCGCTAAGCCTTTGCGTGGTTGTTTTCAAGCCTAAACTTGGAGACACTCTGCGTTGATTCGTAATAAATTAAAATGTGTAATTGGTGAAATTAATTTAATAGTAGTGTAATATAAGGGAAAGGTTTGATTTGCACTTTAATGTTTACTGTGATGGTGGTGGTTGAATAAAAGGGTTTTGAGTAAGAAAGAAATAGTCCGATTCTTAATTATTTTATTGGGTGGATTTGCCTATTGTTCAGTAGTTTTTTTTTTACCCTGTCACAAAGTCACAAAGTCGCAAAATTCAAGGTCAAGTCTGGAATCCCTAACTTAGATTCAAGATACAAATTACAAAATCAGACTGAAAATTCTTAAGGTCTAGCAATTGGTAGACCGTAAGTATTTTCAGTCTGATTTTGTAATTTGTATATCCTTCGAAATCCGAATTTCAAAATTCACAATACTTGGAACTGAAATTCAAACCTTAAATTCAGACTTGGTTTTTAAATTCAAATGCAAATTCCAATCAAAATTAAAAAATTAATACAAATTTAAAAATTCCAGCTGAGTTATGTGATGACATCAGAGTCGCCAACCAACCGAGCGAAATGTTATGAAACAAAAAGCCAAATCTAAATCGAGGCATACAACAGCCGGTGTATGGAAGCTGACATGAAACAGTCACTGTCTACAACCATGTGACGTCACGCTGCAGAAAAGTTTACGAACGTTTCAGATGTCGATGATCAAGGCGACAATTTCACCACAATTCAAAGTTTTCTATGGTGGCCCTGAAGGGACATCGGAAATCGTGAATATTAATGTCAATATTCAGGACAAATAAAAAGTAATGGTATTATTAAAAAGAATACTGCGAGCCCCCCCCCCCCCCAACTTACCCCCAATGGAGAGAGCCCTGGCTACGACGCTGGAGTGTCCCCCCCCCCCCCCATCCCCCTATGCGCCCGCAGACGGGTGCTACTGGTGCACACTAGAATACTAGGGGAGTAGTGGGCGTAACATTTTAAAGAGAGGGGGACTGTCAAACTAATAATTATACGTGCACTGATTGGCTTTTTATCCATTACGATAATATTCAACCATCTAAAATGTTGAGGTTGGGAATGCACCGTTATTAGAATGAGATAAAAGTTGCACATTGGAAAGGCTGACTTTTGAAACTCATCATTCAACTAGTTTTGTGCAACAAAGAAGTTAGGTGGCGAGTTTACGATCTCATTGGTCAATGGAGTGCACGGGCGTCCCGTTATTTTTTTTATGGGACCCACGGCGTGGGGATTTATGCCGTTCCAGATGCGCGCTCCTCAGCACTGGGCCCAATTTCGTGGCTCTGCTGAAAAGGTGTGCTAACTGTAATTTATAGAAGAATTCTGTGAACGATTATTGTACGGCCAACTCTGCTAATTCCTGCTCATGACGAAGATTTCCATATGACACCCCATGTGATGAAATTCGGTCCCGGCTTCATAGCGATGAAGCACTTTAAAAAATGTCAATTTTTTTTAACTTGTTTTTTTTTAAATGTGTGTACATGTACATGTAGTAACATTTCAGTAGCAGATGGGGGTGTTTATCTGACTGACACAAGATGCAGCGGTGGCGATTTCTCGGCAAGGTTGGAGGGGGGGGGGGGGGGGGCGGAGAAAAGTCATAATTGTTTATAAGCATTTTGTATTCGGTGTCTCTTGTGTATCCTGGGAGATTTTTGAAAATGTGTGCTGATCTGTGTGTATTCTGGTGCATGTAAAAGCCAATAAACCATAGGAGACACTGCCATAGCCGTCCCCTTCCCGAAAAATATTGGGGGCATGTCCCTCCCGCCTCCCCCCCCCCCTCCCCCCCCCCCCCCCCGTGATCGCCGCCCACGACACCTACACATTATTATAGAACGAACGGGAGGTTTTCAACCCAGTATATCCATGGAACAATTGCACTCAATCATGGGGTTGAATGGCCTGCTCGTTCCCGCGTTTTATGCTGTTGAAGGCTTTTCTACAAGTTTTTGCAACACCCGAAACCTAAACGATGTTTAAAAGCAGGGTTGTTTGATTTAAATCACTCGATTTAAATCATTGATTTAAATAATGATTTAAATCAATGGAAAAAATCAAACAAATCACTAATAGAAATCACGTTTAGATTTTTCTTTTAATTTCTGTTAATTTTTAATGTAAAAAACAAAGTCTGTTATTTAAACCTGACTTTCATTAACTTGAAATCACTTATACTCACTCTAAAGGGATGTACGAGGCCAATTTCCTGGGGAAAAAATGTACTACATTTATCTTGTGTATAATGCATTCTGAAGCAATGTACGTTGGTCATTCTATAAATTTAGGGTCCAATTTTACATTTGACATGTTCAAGATTTTGCAAAGCGCCTTCTATCTCCAAGAGTGATTATGTAAAGCAAAGTACATGCCAAACAAGTAAAAAATAGTGTGAAGTGAATTTTAATGATACTGGATGGGAAATTACACAGGTCAGGTGTAACAGGGAAACCAAAAAATGTCACTTTTGAACCCTAAATTTATAGAATGACCCACATACATTGTGGGCGGCCTGTGCAGCCAAGCGAAACGGACACAAGAGGCTTGTGCAGCCAAGCGTAACATACACAATAATCCAACAATGGATTGAAAATGCAGAGAATGACGTGTGTAGACGTCATCCGGCCAGGTGGCAACTTTTTTTTTGGACGTCTGTAGACGTCATCCGGCTTCAAAGGGTTAATTAGTTCTTACACTGATACCATGTAAATGATGTGTAAACCCTAACAGTCCTGAATTCGCATTTGATGATTTTTCACACACCCTAGGGGGTTAGGGTAATGTTTTGTATGCAATCTAGTCTGTTAAATAAACTTTAAACAAAAACAAAACAAAACATAGGCCTACTGTACATGTCGCTGTTGGGCGCGATCGGTCGGTGTGCGCGATTGATCGATCGCATATGATGCACGATATAGGGCAGAGGAACCCCCCTCTTTTGTGTTGGTCATTGTGTTCCCGGAATCTCAGGACTTCTTTTCAGAGGTCTAGGGGATGTGTTAGGTAACAACAGTCTGGAGAGTGTATAGGGTAGGTATAGGGACAAAAGAGGGGTACCGGCCTCTGCCCCATATCGTGCTGGGTATAATCCATCGTGTTGCGCTATCGGTCGATTATGACGGATATCTTGGACTTTACTTACCTTTAAAAAACAAATCCTCCAGAGCCGTGCATTAGAAAGAAAATGTGTTCGACTGGTGGCAGCGCGATGGGCCCATAGCGTGACGATCGACCTATAGCGTAGCGCGATCGACCGATCGCGCACATCGATCACAAGTCACCACAAGTCACAAGCTATTCAAACACACTATATTAAAAAAAATCATTCTTTTGTCATTGTTCATCCCATGTAGCTTGTGAGCTGACTTGTGATTGACTGATACAAAATCCACGTGAATATTTGCGACTGCAGTGCGGGACGTGATTTTTTTGACGCGAATATTGACGTGAATATTTGCGACCGGAGAGCAGTACGTGAATTTTGGACGCGAATATTGACGTGAATATTTGTGGCCGGAGAGCGGGACATGAAATTTTTTACGTGAATATTCACCTGAATATTCACGATTTGGGGCAAGTCGTAAAATTGTCGTGAATATTGACGTCAATATTCACGATTTCCGATGTCCCTTCAGGGCCACCATAAAAACCCCTTTTCGAACCATTATTCAATAAAAGTATCGCTAACAATTAAAGGATATAATTATTCTCACAAATATCAATGACAAAACATGAATCAAAGGTTTATCTGCCCAACATGGTCTCGATAATTACTTTTTCTAAGAGGACTATTTGCAATACATGTGGATGGACATGAGTTGCCCGGTTGCTATAGAAACGATGACATCAGGATCATTGTAGGAAACATTACGGAGGCCCCCAGGAGACACGGACCCCTACATACATTAATTAATAAACAAGAAAGTGACCGTCATATTCAGCTGCCTCCAATTTTGTGATCCTTGGTCTGAACCAGCGGCGGCAGAACGTTTTGGAAAGGTGGGGGTGGAGCAAGGGCCATAGCAAGACCAATTTGATTGGGGGGGGGGGGGGGGGGGGGGGTGGGTCACCACAAAATTGGTGACTATATTGATGATGACTTGCGAAACGTAGAGAGGATTTTTCCTCTGACACACGTCCGCCAGAAAATCGCTCGAGGGGCAGCGTGTGTATGAGTGGGTTCAGCTATAAGATAGAGGACTTGGGACAATGGGGGATTAGGGATAATGACCCCGAGAGATTTTCGTGTACAAACCTTATGGGACATGTTCGGAAAAAGTTAAAGTACAAACAAAGGGAACAAAAGAAGGGTTCCATTCATTGTCCTCATATTAAAACGCACATACATGTGTGTGTGTTCTTACATTAGTCTCCTTGCGGGGTACATGGAAGAAAGGGCAACAATGGTGACAATGCTACCCCACGGGGGTGTCTCGACCTACCCCACAGAGTTAACGCTATAGGGGACATTACAGGCCCGTCGGAAGGTATAAAAAGTGGGGGGGGGGGGGGGGGGGGGGTGGCACCAACGGTTTCCCACCTTGGTTGATAAATTACTTTGACTAAACAAAATAATTTACTGACTACGTCTGCAGATAGGGAGTGGGGGGGGGGGGGGGGGGGGGGCTCCAGGGATCTTGAGATTTCCAAAGTTTTTAAAATGTAAATTTGAAATCAATGAGTAAATCTTAAAACAAAATTTGAATGATGAGAACAGTTTTTAGGGGCCGAAAAGGATGTGTTGGTGTGGGGTAGACCTGAACTGGAATTTTTCAGATTTTTTTTTTATATTTTTTATAAAAATGAATGAGAATCAATTTTTGAAGATTCAGTTTTGTGATGTATTACCGACAAAACAAAAGAAAACTAAAAACGTTCAATATGTTGAGGTTTCATTACAACTTGTAACGGTGCTGACAACTTCTCCAGACAACCTCGTACATCATGCAACCTATTAATTATGTAATTTATCAAATAAAGACAACTCTCTCCAAGACTCCAAATACATTATCTTTCAGAGAATCGCAGTCTCCCATGGCTTGCCCATCGTAATGATGTGCATCGGGTTGGGTTGACCATGCAAGCCAAACCGATCCGAAACATTATAGATATAAACCGAATTCGAACCGAAACCGATCTGAACTCTCAAAACCGACCCGACCCCACCCGACAAAAATATATGGAAAAACCGACCGGGACCGACCGAAACCGAACAGAACCCGAAAAAAAACAATATCTGGCTTGGGCAAATATTCATATATTTCACGCCGGATAATTGTGCATGAGCTTACCCGCGTCACGTGAATTTATTTTTGTCGTCTCTCATTGAAAAATCATATACGGTACGCGTATACGGTGAATAGACCTGAAATCACGTGCACAATATTGAAAAAATAACAGCGCGTTGTCACAAG
Organism: Hippasteria phrygiana; assembly: GCA_037893225.1. NCBI lineage: Eukaryota > Metazoa > Echinodermata > Asteroidea > Valvatida > Goniasteridae > Hippasteria > Hippasteria phrygiana. Next base: position 898,080 of record JAZGUH010000317.1, read on the forward strand.
GTCGATATCAAAATCGGAAAAAAATATTTTCTCAAAATTTTGGGCGCAAGAACTAAAAAAAATACATTTATATCTTTCATGCCCCGCACGTAATTCACGCGTGCAAGAATTAACCAGACCGGCGGACCAACACTAAACTGAAACCAACTGAGGAAAACTGCTTGCAAAACAGTCAATTTATTTTTTATCAAGATAGCAACATGTTATAAAGGATGAAGAAACGACTCATCTGGAAAGTGACAGAGTTTTTGCTTCAGTTACATTATTTTATACAATGGGCAACTTCCGACACACAAGCTTCTTAGATTCCGAAAGATGATGGTTAGATTGCTATGAGGCAGAAATAAAACACTAATTTTCTTTTAGTGATTTTTGTACTGTCTAACCCGTCGTTTAAGCAAATACTGAAATGCCAAAATTCCTTTCTTCCATTTGTTTTAAGTGCGACTATGAGCCTCCTCAACAGTATGAAAAGTGAGACTTTTGTTGGATTGTATAAAGCAACAGTAATTCAGCATCTTTCTAGTGACTTTTTCACGCACACCCTGTACACTCTTAAAACGGATTTGTTGAAACCAACAAATATATTGGTAGGATTGGTAGATATGTGTCCAACCAATCCAATTGGTTGGACACATATCAATCCAATAATTGGTTGTTTAAGTTAACCATTATATTGGTTATTTCAACCAATCCGTTTTTAGAGTGTATTCTGTATTGTGCCGCTACCAAGACGTGATTGGACTGGAGAACCACACTGAATTCACCTGCCAAAAAATGCGCGTTGATTGTATACC